>JBBPBO010001986.1:761996-928256 GCA_037974295.1 Cicer cuneatum
TTAAATACAGTTAACTATTCAAATTCAAATTTACATACCAAAATATAATTTCTTATAGGCCTGAATATGATGGAGAATATGTAGTAAGTGTGTAAAAAAAAAAAAACTGGATCAAAATTCAGAGTAAGAAAAAAAAAAAAACTAGATCAAATCGCAGAACCGAATCGAACCGATTCAAATCCAAACCTGTTACAAAATTAAACAGTTTGTTAATCGACGGTTTGTTAAAATTGAGAACCAAACTGTAAATATAAGGACAGTTACTCGGGTCGGGTTAACTTCCCATAGGGTTGAACGTTGAAACTTAAAATTAGTTCCGTCGTGAATAGCAGCGCCATCGCCACCCACCGCCGTGAAGCCCTGCTACCAAGCCACGCCTGTCTTAGGTCAAACATTCTAATTGCTAATCGTCTCAGTTAAAGGCGTGTACAGTAAAAATAAAATAGTTTAATTCTCAGTTTGTGGGTTTTGCTTTCAATGTACATAATTGATGCAAACATCTATTGACATGAATTGTTGCACTGTTCTGAAGCTATGTATTTGGAGTTGGAAAGTTGTGACTACTTTAGTTTAAGTTATTTATGCTAATTATTGTTATTGTACATATGAAACTTATATGCGCACATATGAATTTTGTATGATCTTATCTTATGACCTATGTTACTATCCTAATTTACAATTTTTATTTTCTTTCCAATCCTTGGTAGGATATTGATTTTGACTACCTTGCATTGCAGAACTTTTAAATTTATATGTGATAGTTAATTTGCAACTTCTACTATGTGAATGTGTGAAGCATCAAACACCAATATGTTAATGTAGGATAGTATTTGATATATTGTATATGCAGAACACAAGCCACTCGGACAGGATAGTATTTTCCCTGTACCATTGTTTTCTGCATCATTGCATTCCTACTAAATCAGCTTAAGATGACCTCTTCAGACACTCTTATATTCATGGAACTCGCAGTACAGCAGGTAATTTTTCTGAGACTTCTTTGTATGCACCACCCATTTCTTCATATCTGCATCTGGTTGGGCAGTGTTTTCGTGAGCAATAAACTCAGCTGATGATTGTTGCATAAATTAACAATATATTGTAGTTGGTCATGTGGTTTATTTAACTTCTGATGTTTCTAACTCATCAAATTGAAAAGAACCGAGAAAATCAGTGCCGATTGTGATTGGGAAAAATTTCCTGACATCTTTTTTGTAGTTATAGTTGCTTCTAAATTGACAACTTAAGTAAAGTTACTTTCTGCTAAGTGTTGATTTTGCTTTCCTTTCATGGACCATGCAGTCTCAGTTGCAGTGTGTATTCTTGTGCTTTTTATTTTGTAGACTTGAATTCTTTTGTTTCATGTGACAGGCAAAGTTAGCTTTGGATGCCCTTGAAGTACCTGTTGGGTAAGCTACCTTTGAAATTTCACAATGCTTGAATGCCATCGGAAGTATAACTTTTCATTGAGTGATGTTGTTGTTAAGATTAGGAGGTGTTAGAATAGTGTAATAGCCAGCATCCACATTGATCCCTGGTCCTACAATTTTGCATCAAGTCATGGAAATGCATTCTATATGATAATTCGGCTTGCCATTAATATCAGAAATTATTTTATCATATAGGGGTGTAATGGTGTTTTCGTGTAAATTAAGGTGTGATGGGAATGCCCTAATGCTTTTGTCCAATTCTTGTGGTCATTATAGATTGGATTTCAGGATTTGCATGCAAAGTCAGACTAATTTGTGCAATAGTTATGGTGTATCGCTTTGTCCTTTAACATGATATAACCATGAAAACAAGTTGCATTCAACATTTACTTGTAATTTTGGGTTTTCATCCTGTCATTTGTTGGGTGTCAATCTGGTTGAAGTGAATTTGATCAATGACCACTATATTTATGTAAATATAATATCTGTTAACAGCTGTGTGATTGTTGAGGATGGGAAGGTTATAGCCTCAGGAAGGAATCGAACTACCGAGACACGTAATGTAATTTCATTCACGATTGCTTTTCTGTTTTTATATGTCATCTATATTTGGAAGCACTTCCTTTGATAATCATTTTGCTGTTTAGAACTGTGGATTACTTTCTAATTTTAAGCCTCTCTACTAGACCACTTGTGAAATTTGGATTCTGGAAGTTTATTGTTTTAGGATATAGACGCTTTCTTTATGCATAGGAACTAAATTGCAAGTCAAGTTTTTGAAGTTTTGTTGTGCTGTGAAAGTAATGAAGAATTACTTTTTTGTTCATCAAAGAAACCCATGAGTTTAAAGGAGTATTCAATGATTGCGAACTCAAACTTTCTGAATGGTTACATGAGAAAGATAACTTATACAGGAAGTATGAGATATTTGAAGCTTGTCTTGTATGCCTCTGTACACAATAGACTAAATTTCCTATTAACTGAACCCCTCAAATTTTCTGTGTTCCTGTAAATTTGATGCAGAATACTGATAATAAATCAACATGTTTTTGTCCTTAAAGAAGGTGTGTGGCAAAAATTGATTCAACCCTAGCTTGGGCTTAAACCATCAAACATTTCAAATTATCACAACTTTTTAGTATCTGTTTCACGTAGTTCTCATTTTAAATTAGCCATTTCTTGATACTGTATGTGTTCCTTAATTAAGAGCTTTCATCTATTATGATATAGGATGTGTTCCATTTTCATCATAAAGAATAAGCATTTGACTATTTCAACTCAGATGTTCCGTTATCAAATCTGTCAATATAAACAAGTTTTCATTCTTTATTATTATTGAGCTTGGCATGACAGCTATTACATATTTCATCAATGCTTTATGCAATTCACTAATCATGCATTTGTTTTAGATTTTCTTCATTACTATTATGTCTTTTTCGTACCTGTGAATTTCTGTTGTTATAATTGCTAAATCAATTTTTTACAGGCTACTAGACATGCAGAAATGGAAGCTATAGATGTGCTTCTAGAACAGTGGCAGAAAAATGGACTTTCAATGACTGAAGTTGCTAAAAAATTCTCAAACTGCAGTCTTTATGTTACCTGTGAACCATGCATAATGTGCGCATCTGCTTTAGCAACTTTAGGTATGCTTCATCAAATCTTCAGCTGTTCAATCTATAGTTGTATCTTTCTTTATGTTGTCCTTTCTAATTCAAAATTTGTCAGGTATAAAGGATGTGTTTTATGGCTGTTCAAATGACAAATTTGGAGGTTGTGGATCAATACTATCATTGCATTTAAAAGACACTGTGTCACTTAATAAGTACGCCTCTTAACTCAACAACATCTGTCATCTGTGCTTAGCTTCTCCATATTTATTTTAATTTTATTTTTTGTGTTAGAATTTGCTACTTCCATTTTTATCTTTTTAAGTACTAATTTGGTTACATCTCACGTTCTTTTGGGTGGTTCTTTTATTACAGCTCTCCACTACATCCTCTATTGTTTATAAATGTGTAATTCTTAATAATTTTCTTCTTATCACCATGAAGGGGTTTCAAATGTGCTGGAGGTATAATGGCGACAGAAGCTATCCTTCTCCTACGAACATTCTATGATCAAGGAAATCCAAATGGTAAAGTTCTTTCACTATTATTTCTAGCAGCTAGAACCTTCCAAAGCTTTAAGATATTGTTGCCATGCTGTGCATATAGGTCATTGCAGTAACACTTCTACCAGATTAGGATAAATGATCTAGAAGCTTGAACTTTGCAGTAATACTAGTTGTTCATCTATTTTTAATTTTATTCTTCCAATTTCAACTTAATGTCTTCATTTTATTGCAGCTCCAAAACCCCACCGGCCTCTAGCACATCAGGCAACAACTTGAATTTGTATATCACTAGGTTGGTTTTCATTTTATTTTCCGCGTTTATTTTTTTGGGGGAAGGCATTTTGTTTATTTGTGCCAGTTGGTTTTTGGCAGCCTCCTTCCTCAAATGGATAGAAACATATTTAAATATCCCAAAAATCCTCATGTACATTATTGTTTGCCACAACTAATACTGTGCTTTGCATTGCTTTTTCGTCGTCTTTTTCCGTTCACTAACTATTGCTGATGCGTGGGCACAAGCCAGTGTTGGGTTTGAAAGTTAACTGTGTTTGATGTAATTTTAAAGCATGTAATTGATCAAATGTTATAGTTTGAAATGAGTCTTTCAAGACCAACATTCAAATTAACTGCAAGAAATAGATGTGTTTCAATTTTGGTTAATATTGTGTTTATATGTGATCAAGGTGCAGCGAAAATTTCCATTGGATTGTATATTATTATATTGGAGAATCAGTTTGTTGTGAATAGTTTATGCTAACCGTTAGCTTTAGTTTGTTATGAGTTGCATTGCACCAGTATATCCTATAATTACGTGCAATCTCTCTCAAGCAATGTAATAACCAATTAGTCTGTGTTCTCTTTGTTATCCATTTCTACCAATATTAATGAGAATTTGAGAGGGAGGTTCACATTTTTGACGAATAAACCATTGGTAACATTGCCAGAATTAAATTATACTTATAGGGAAGTTGGACTTATGAGCTCTGCTACTATCAACGTTTCCGTATCAGCAAAGTTAGGATTTCATACCCTCCAAATTGGACTTATACCCCTCCAAATGTTAAAAATTCAAATTTATCCCTTTAATTTTCATTCAATTAATGGTTAAAAAAAAGTTACTCCAAAATTTTATCCGCTCACCAAAATTTTTTATGAGTAATTTTTTTTCCTTAAAAATCTGGTACACAATTTATAATTACCGGAAATTTTCTTTTTAAAATTTTTTGTGGTACTATTTGTTTACCGGAAATTTTGAGGTACTAACGGTGTTTTTTGCTCCTCTGGTCTTTACTGAAAAATTAAATGAAAAAATGTAAAAAGAAAAATTGTACCGGAAATTTCAAGAAAGAATGAAATTTTTGAGAGTTCCATTGAAAATTTGAATTTTCTGATAGTTATTTTTCAATACTGGAAATTTAATTTTTGAAATTTCACGGAGTTTCAACCGGAATTTTTTTTCAAATTTCCGGTTGAAACTCTCAGAAATTTCAAAAATGATTTTTTTTGTTGAAATTTTCGGTATTAAAAAATAACTACAAAAAATTTTCGGTAACAGATTTTATGAAAAAAATATTTACTTATTTCAGAAAATTTAAATTGTGGGGGTACGAACAATTTTTTTATTTTTACAGTGGCTTAAAAGTATTTTAGTAAATTAAAGCATACATTATATAATTAAAAGAGATATAAATTTAATTGGGGGTACTAAATCCAACTTAAAATAAAGCCCAAACCACCCCTCTACAACTAAGTATGTATTTTAATATCAGTATTTCTACATCCAAATCAATCTATAATTAAATGTAGTTTCCCTAAGACTGAAGTTGCTAATGTTTAGTTAATGATAAATTGTTAGGAGTCTCGAATAAATTTTTTGACAAATCCTTACTTACCTTCTAGTCAAATTCCAAATTACCAAAACCATTTTCCTGGAGTTGAGAAAAAATTCTAGTTTATCATGATTCATATGAAACGATAATCCGTACTAAAATTTAATATAACAAAGATACACTGCACTCCAATGACACTTAAAAAAGTAGGTCAAATATGCGATCATAATTTTTAGTCCAAAAAAAAAACTTGAGGACACGAAAGTAACCCAATTATTACAATATCATTGAGCAGTAAAATTGTATTTTTTGTAATTAAGATAGAAACAAGAAGGAAAGTTAAGCCAAGCAAGTTGTTGCAGGCTTTGAACGCGTATATTCTTCGAGCGGATTCTACAATGCCATTTGGGGTTCATCTTCAATATTATTATATTATACTACTATATATAAATAATGTGTGTGTATAAGTGAAATTTCAAGTAGTAATGTAATATAAAAGTGATTTTTCCTCCAATTTTTATACAATAAAGAACACGTTAAATTTGTTATTACATATAAAAGACTTTGTTAGTAAATTATAGAACTAATTATATAAAGTTTTACGTACACCACACAGTTCAAGTTTCACAAATATATTTCTTAAGTAGTTTTTACGTCGATGTATTTTATGGTGACAAACAATAAAGAAAATTAAACTATATTTTTTCATAAACAAATGTTAAAAATAAGTGATTATATCAGGTTTCTAGACTTAAACTCATATCCTTCTTATTAATACTCATTCAGTGTTTTTTAGTTCACCAACGACAATTTATGGTAACATTGAAGAAAAGATAAATATATTAGTTCAAAACTTGAATTGAATTGAATTATTTTCAAAGTCTAATAAATTAATACATAGTTTGGATGTATTAGCTTGCATGCTTTGCAACATATTAGCTAGCAATTCAGTGTGAAAGGCGGCAATTTCAACTATGTGAAGCTTCTTTTTCTTCATATATATAGAAAGTTTCAATTTTCATTATGACAAGCACAAAACATCAATTAAGAAAGTAAGAGCAGAGTCAAAAGGTTAAAAATGAAACACATATTAATCATACTCTTTTTCTTTATAATTCCCATGGGATTTGCTGATTTGCAAGTAGGGTTCTATGCTTCTTCCTGCCGAAAAGCCGAGTCCATTGTGCAGCGAGTTGTGCAGAAGCGATTCAATCGCGACAAATCCATTACCGCCGCCTTGCTTCGCATGCATTTCCATGACTGTTTTGTCAGAGTAAGAACCAAGTAGTAAAATATATTCTAAGTGCTAGTTTGAGAGTTTGTATAATTAGTTTATGCTAAGTATGTGATTAATTCTTAGCTAACAAACAAAAATCATTTTACGTTAAAAAGCTTATTGTTACTTGTACAACAAGTTATCAGTTAAAAAAAAAAACTAAAGCTGTGATCCTCTTGCATTTACAATCAATACTCTTAATATTATTTTTTTAATAGTATTTATGGAAATTTTATTAAGTTGGGTCTAGGCCATTCTTAACTACATGAATATATTCATAAGAATTATAAGATAAGATAAGATAAGATAACATAACATAACATTTTGATACATGTACAGGGATGTGATGCATCCTTACTGATAGACCCAACGAAGAACAACACATCAGAGAAACAAACAGGGGCGAATGCAAGTGTTCGAGGATACGATCTAATAGACGACGTGAAGGAAGCAATTGAAAGTGAATGTCCATCAACAGTATCATGTGCAGATATCATAGCACTTTCTACCAGAGATGCTGTAGCCTTATCAGGAGGACCAAAATACAATGTTCCAACTGGAAGACGTGACGGATTAGTCTCTGATAGTAATGATGTTGATTTACCTGGACCTAGCATTCCTATTTCATCATTAACACAATTTTTTGCTAGAAAAGGTATTACAACTGAAGAAATGGTCACCCTTTTGGGAGCACATACTGTTGGTGTTGCTCATTGTGGTTTCTTTCAAAGTAGACTTTCTAGCTTTAGAGGGAAACCTGATCCTACAATGGACCCTGCATTAGATTCTAAGCTTGTTAAGCTTTGCAAATCAACTACAGGAACAAATGATCCTTCTGCATTTTTGGATCAGAATACTTCTTTTATAGTTGATAATGAATTTTACAAACAGATTCTTCTCAAGAGAGGTATAATGCAGATTGATCAACAACTTGCCTTGGATAAATCAACTAGTACTTTTGTGTCTAATTTTGCTTCAAATGGTGACAAGTTTGTTGACAGTTTTGCAACTGCAATGATAAAGATGGGAAAGGTTGGAGTTCTTGTTGGAAAGGAAGGAGAAATTCGAAACAATTGTAGGGTGTTTAACAAACCCAATTAAGCTAGATTTTATAATCTTTTTGATTGGGATCACTATTTCTCTTGTTCATTTCAAAATATAAATTAATGTTCGTTTCCATTTGTTTGTTCTTTTACAAACATCTATCGGTAATCTATATATAATTTTGATGAAAATATAAAGTCTAAATTGTATTAATCGCACTAAGTTTTAGTTTCATTTCCCTCTAATCAATTTATTTGAAAATATTTATATAGATAGAAATTCATATGGGTTGAGATAGGAAAACAACTCTGTAACTCTGTAGTATTGGCAATGCTAATTCCGAACCATTATATTAATTATAAATTGAAATCCAATTACTAAGGGCAACGAGAGAGTTTGGGTTGGGTAATATAACATATGTTCCCATATCAACAATTTAAAAAAAATATTTATTACTCGTACTTTAACAAAAAAATATATTGATAAATAATTGTTGTTGTTGTGATTAAATTTAAAATATTTTCAAATATTTTAAATACAAATCATAAAGTATTACAAATTAAAATATTTTTTAACTCAAAACATTCAAAACATATCAAATGATCTCACATTACTACAATAAATGTCAAAACATCCGAAATAATATTTTACGAAGTTGCAAGTCATTTGACGGTATTATCTGTACAAAAATTGATATGTGTATTATATTAATTATTTATAATTATAAAATCACGATTAATAACAAAAAAACTCTTAAATATAAAATTACAATTATTACTTTTTTTATCGGAATCAGATTCTTGAAAAGTTTGCAAAAGTTTATTTTTCGATTCTAAATATTATAGTGGTCCAATGATACAAATAGTTGCTAAAACATTAAAGAAAATAAATAGTTAAACTAAACACAAATTTAATTGAATAAATATTATATTACAACAATTATTATCTTGTTTTTCGTATCTTATCCAACTTTGTGAACACATAAATGCCTCCAAAGTCTAGACCATTTGAAGACTCGACAACCTACCACAAATACTAAAAGCAGATTCTGAAGCAAGGGAAATTGGAATGACCAAAATATCCTTGACAATTTTTTGCAAAATTAGATACTTGATTCAATTTTTTTCCACCATTCAAAAATATCAAATGTAGCACTCTTAGACAATACATTTTCCTAAGTATAGTTCTAAGTCAAATTTTAATTGCACATCATTGATTGGTATCATTGACATATGAATCATAACTGCTAAGAAAATTGGTACAATTACCATTTTCTAAATCATTTTTATTTAAACTCAAAAAAACACACATAATAATAATAATAATAATAATAATAATAATAATAATAATAATAATAATAATATATAAGTGTAGGTGCGGGGCAGTGTGGGTACTATAGTATCCTTATCGACAGCCATACCCATTAAATTTTGCAAGTAATTATATGTTTCCTTACCCATATTCATTATGCGGATTTTTGCCCTATCTATTACAGATGTCCACTTAATCTTAATCTAGATTTAATTGCCAACCCTAAATACAATGGTTGATTATTTTCCCCCTGTATGTGATGGATCTAGGTCCTAGTCCCAAATGACAATTTTTGTTTTTATCCATTACTATACAAAATAATGCATTACAAATCCATCAAATTCGAGATTCGATTCCCATGGAATAGGCCATGACTATTCAGTTTCTTCCAACGACCACGATCACTACACTCCAACAACATTATGACATTTCTTGACCGATAAAGATATTTCATCATTTATAAAATGAAAACCTTCTAAAAATATATTTTGCATATAAATTAAATTCATAAATGTTAGAATAACTCAAGAATATTATCTAGGAATCAATCTTTAAACCCATCCATATCAGCGAATTTTATGTGTCGACAATTCCATGTTTTAAAGGATGATCGATTCTTATTAATCTTAATGTGTCATGTATGTAATTAATTCATTAAATTAATTTCATAAAAAATTCATTAAATTAATTAGCATAATATATTTATTATTAATGTTAAGAATTGCTCTACATTTTAAGGATTAAACGTGTTCTTAGTCTATAAAATTTCAACATTTTTTTAGTTCATGTAATAAAAAATACAAATTATATTTCATACAAAATTATTCGATACGTAAATTTAATCCCCATTAAAATGAAACATTTTTTAATGATTTTTAAATTTTTGAGTGAATCTTTGCTGTTTAGAAAATTATAAAAAAAAAAATTCATAAAATTTAATTTTTTTTTAAATTTTGGATGAATTAAATATGAATTTTTTAAACATGTAATTCAAGATAAACATAACAAAAATATGAATCTATAAATCAATTTTTGTGGAAGTTTTTTTATGATCTTATAAACATGCAAGAAAAATATTATTAAAAACAGCAACAAACTATTTTGCAAGATAATTTTGTAAGATAAAATTTATATATATATATATATTTGTGAAAAAATGTTGTATTTTTCTATGGTGACTAAATATAAAAGATTGAATTATTATTATTGATAGATAGATAGTAAAATTTCTTATTATAATTGAGGGATATATTGATAAAGATAAAAAAAAAAATTATTAGATAAAAATCTTATTAAAATATTAAGATAATAAGTTTTGCTATTTGATATATTTTTGAATTACACAACATATTCATAAACTTACTAAAATTATAGTTATTTCTCCTTTTTTAATTTTTGACATATTTTCATAAATGAACGTCGCTCTTTTATAAATAGGGAGATAAATGAAGAGTTCAATTATCATAGGAATTTCATGGGCATATAGAGAGTTGATGTATTCTAAACTTACAAGAGTCCAAAAATAAAATTATTAAGAGAAAAATTCTATTATTTAAAATTAATTCAATAAAAAAAATTATTTAAAACATATGATAAATTATAACTAAACTAATAAATTAACTACTTGCAGTGAATACTAATCAACTTATAACTCTTTACAAAATGGGTCGAATTCCTTAGTGCGTAAGGATTTCTCCAACACTACAATGAATATAAGTTATAAAAAAAGCTGGAGAATTGATGTAAATTTGAAACTTTTTTATTTATTTAATGAGTAAAAGTTATGCCTTTTATCAAATGGCCCAATTAAACCCTTCTTTTGACATGAGTCAAAAAAGCAGACATTCCACCAGTTATTTATGTTACTAAAAAGAAATGCCTCTTGTTTAGTAAAAGGGTCTTTTTATTGTAAAAAGTAGAGCCTTAAAACAAGGCTTTTATAAGTTTTAAGGCCCATGCAAACTTTTGTTTAGTAAATAAGATTAATTGCTCCAAAAAAGATTGGAAAAAGTGATAAAGTAAAAGCACTTAGGATAAAAGACCATGAGACTTTGCCTGGTTAGAACTACACTTAAAAGAATTTCCAATTATGACTTGCCAATAGAAAAATAAAGAAAACGTAGGTAGGGTAGTGTTTCCCTAAAATAAAAGGATAATGACTTAACCATTTTAAAAGAGACTTCTTACAAAATCAAATGTGACATACTACTAATTTCACCACTTTTCCCGTACAAGATAATGACTTTTAGAAAAATTATATTTTTAACACTTTTATGCCTTTTTCCTTTAATTGGAAAAGGAATCAAAATGGAAAAAACAACTCATGCATATGTGTCCTGTGAAAGTGATAATAGTATGTTTGACTGGGTTTAGTAAAAGTAATTTTGATTAAAGTTGTAATTTAGAAATAGACATTGGAAAAATAACATTCTAATCCACATAGGAGAATTGAATCATGAACTCATACATCTCAAACCAATAGACATTGGAAACATAGTACATACATTAATAACATCCTACACTTTTCTATTTTCACCCCCTAAATGAGGACTGTTGCAGTAAAAATAATCACTGTGAATTATCCTTTATTGTGTGAAATCCAAAATTCATCATTTTCAGAGAGAATAGCTCTCAATATAAATTTAAGTATACAATTGAAATCAAATCTCAAAACAAATGCTACCTTCAAAACAAAATATCTGCAAGAGAAACAAAGGCTAGCAAAATGTACTAATTTATTTGACTAAAAATATCAATGGAAAAATTTGAAACTAGAAATAAATTATATGCTTTCTTTGCCTTGTTCATTAGGCTTCTTGATAGCTAATGTAGCTCTGATAGGACTTTTCGGGACCTCATCGGTAACATCGATTCTAATCGTTTTTCGAACCGGAACACCCTTGTCTGATTTATCTTCATCTGCAAAAACTGTATCTCTAGTATGTTTTCCTAAGGTGGGGGAGCCATTGCCCGAGTAGCAGCTGTTACTTGTGGAGGAAGGCGGCGAGATGCAAGCGCTGGATCCTATAGATACGGTTCCAGTTCCGGTTCCAGCAGCCAAAAGCGGCTGTCCATTCCAGTGTGATGCTGATACAAGTTGCAAAGGTATGTTTTGTGGCCTAATTCCCGGAATTGCCAACAAAGGCGCCGGACACCATTGCATTGCAGTTGGAGCGGCGCTATAAGGGTTGCACATGGATGCTGAAATTGGATGAACTGCTGCCATCGAAGCAACATTGTTCCAGCTCGGATTCATCGGTAATACCCAAGGATGAACAGGATAACACTGGAACCAATTCGACGTGGTTTGTTCTGACAATTCGTTTCCTTGAGTACCTGTATTTGTTACAGAAGATCTGCATAAAGATGGTTCCTCTCTATGCTGCACAGTACTAATAGAATCTGCATCAGCACTTCTTTTCTGGTCTTGAAGATTAAGCATCGACACCATCGATTCACAAAGAGGGGTATCCGGACCGAATTTCAATACAGTCTCGTTATCGGATGAAGACTTGTAACAACCTGACAAATCAAGACTTGATACATGGTTGTGACCGGATGAGCTTGTGTTTGGAATTCCATCGGAGGTTACTATAATATGCCGGTATTGAGAGACCAAGTGCTTATTCTTCCGTCTACCAGCACCAATTGGAACATTCCTCATCGTTCCACCAGCCGTCCAATACCTTTGACAGTTCTTGCAGAAATGCCGAGGTTGGTTGACATTATAGTTGTTGAAATAACAAAACTTGGTGTCCAAACTATTGCATCGTGGACACTGAATAATCTTGTCTGGTTTTTTTAAGGTTTTATCTTCATCTGTCTCACTGGTCTCCCTGTCATCTTCGTTAGGCTTTGAGTTTTCTTTCGGCTCCTTTTCCTGCATAATATGTTGAGACTCTTGTTTACTATCCATTGAATCAGAAGAATGGTCTTGTTGCTCATTTTTTTCTGCACTAAGTATTTGCACTTCTGTTTTCTTTGTACTGCTACAAGTATCCTAAAATTTAAACACAATTAGAGATAAACTAAGCAGAATAAGAACTATGTTATTCTAAAATACTAATTTTCCAACAAATACAACAAATTCAGACATAGCAGAAAACAAGTATAATTCTTTGCATCTCGACTTTGGCATGCATATTGTGCATCTAAGCATTGAATTCAATTCATAAACTTGAATTGCTAGAAAGTAGTAAGACTGAAAAAGCATCAAAGAGATTTTGTATATAAATTAGAGTGTACAAATGTCTCTAACAAAATGAAAGGATGAAGACCAAATATTTTGGTTCACATCAACCCAAAAGAGTAAGTACAAATTCCGATCTCATGAAATCAGTCTAAATTAAGTTTTTTTATATCTTTAGATGAATCATCCATCTTCAATCACAATTTAAGATTGGGAGATTCTACAATTCAAAAATGAAATGAATTCAAAGAAATATTTCATCAATTATCAGTATCCTGATTACTAACATAACATACTAACGAACAACATCAATCATAGGATAACTAGCTTCCACTAAAATCAATCATAGGATTTTGATGCTTGAAATGAACTCAAATAACCAACCAAAACATACCCAAAAATCTCAAAACCCCAATAAACAAATAAAGAAAATAAAAACCATTTTTGTAAGCAACATACAAAGAAATAAAAAACATGATTCATGAATAAAAAAAAAAAAGCTGAAATGGTTATTATGTTATTTATTATATATTATACATATTTACCTTGGGTGGAGAGTTGGCCGGAATTTGACATTCCGGCAACGGAATCTTCCAGCCAAATAGCTTAAAAACAGGATCCTTCTCAGTCTCAGACATGTTCATGTTGATTTTCAATTCCTCGTTGGTGTTGCACACTGTGAAACTAAGCTAAGAACCTTCAACACACATAACACATAACACATAACAGAAACAGAAACAGAGGAACAATCAAACGTGTGAGTGTGAAAAAGAAAGAATTTTTGTTTCAAAACAAGACAACTTTTGAAGGACTTCAAACTTGCACTATAAACCCTCTGAAGAAAAAAGGGTCCCCTGCAAAAAGCACAAAGAACGTGAGGCATCAAAGACACACTTAGTAAATTGTTATTTTTTTCTTCTTCATTTTACTTTCTTTTATGTACATAAAAAAAGTATTCTTTAATTCTTCCCTTTCCTTTTGCAATCACAAAGTGTTTCTTTTAAAAAGATTACCTTTTTATTTTTATTTTTATTTTTATTTTTTTAGAAAAGTATTTTCTTTTCTTCTTGATTGTGCTCAAACATGGGACCCTACACATTTGAATATAAATGCCTTCCATATCACTTTGGTTTCTTATCTTAATTAAAATATTAAAATAATAAAAATTTAGTTATTTATTATATTTATAGGTATAATATTTTCCATTTATATTGTAAATATTAAAAAATTTATTTATTTATGTATTTATTTATTCTTTATATTTAAAATGAATAAATAATAAGGGTTGTTAACAAAATAACAAAATGTCCTAAATCATCAAATCTAATTTAATTAAATATAGGTATACTTATAATCAAAATTGTTCAACAACTTCCTTTTAAATTCTGTGAAAATAAGAAAGTTTAGAGCTGTCTTTCATATTTATAGAACATTATTATGTTTTTGTTTTGTTATTTAACAATATTTTATTAAAAATAGTAATTTTTTTGCATAAATGTAAAAGAAAAGACATTTGTAGAATTATGGTCAAATTAAATGATATTTTAGAACAATATCATCTAGTCGCTCAAGGATAAAGTTACCAAGACAATCGGATTAAACATGATAAAATTGTATATTTACTTAATAAAAAACTATTATTTAATTATTTTTAAACTAAAATAAATAAAATTTTATATAAAATTAATATTACTACAAATATTAGATCTATTGTGTATATTATCTATATTGTCTCATCAAACTTTATATAATTAATAGAATCTTATGCAAAATTAATAAAATTTTAATTAATAGCGTAGATCAATATTATATTTATTATAGTATTATCAGAATTGTTCAACAACTTCCTTTTGAACTCTATAAGATCATAGGAAAGTTTAGAGTCTTTTTTTTCTTTATATTAATACAAAATAATTATGTTTTTATTTTCTAATTTAGCAACATTTTATGAAACCAAAAATAAATAATTGACAATATTTTAAAAAGAACTAATATACCTTATTTGCATAAATTTAAAAGAAAAAACTTTTAGAACTATGATAAAATAAGTGATATCCTAGAATAATGCCAACAATAAGATTATTAGGGCACTCGTTTTATGCCTAAAAAATTAATAAATTTTTACTTAATAAAAAAATTATCATCCAATAATTTTAAAAATAAAATTAATGAAATTTTATATAAAATTAACATTATCTCAACAAATATTATATTTATTAATTTTATTATCAATTAAAAATAAATATTACACAAAATAAATTATATAATTTATAAAATAAAGTTGGTATTTTAAAACGTTTGAAAAATAAATTTTAAACAATAAATTAATTTCCAAATTTTGAAAAATGTCTCAACGAATAATAATTTTTTTGACTTTATTGTTTAATATTTGTATTTACAAGATAATCAAATTGAGTTTAAATAAATAACCCATACACTAGTATAGTATATAATAAAAGGTTTGGATCTTATCTATTAAAAAAATATGTATCCCTAATAAAGAAAATGTATGTATGGTTAGTTGCATTTTGTGTTTGATGAGTATAGTCTAATATGGTTTTGGTCACGCGCGTTTGTTGTAAAAAAGAAGAAAGAATAGAATAATGGAATAGCATATATATTTTAAATAAATAGCATATTATTATTGGAATGGAAAAAGTGAAATGAATGAAAAGAGGTGGAGGGAAAAGGCAAAAGAAAAAGGGCCTAGCTAGGGTGGAGACAGGTGGCAGATGAGTCAGCAAAGAGAGTAAATGATAGCCAAGAAATGAAGATGTGGATGACATCATAAAGAGAGAAAGAGAGAAAAAGGAAAAAGTGATTATTGATGCTTTTACATTTGTAATTGCATTGCCGACTCCAACTTGGACCCATGCTTCCATTCCATGCAATGCAACCCAAAAGTGATTCGCTTTTTACGCCGCCTTCAACATTTTTGCCACCTGCTCATACTATATACTATAAATATATTATAATAATAATAATTATAAGGGGACAAAACCTAAGATAAGGACCATATAAAATTCATAAATAAAGGCTCACAAAATAATTTGGTATATGTTGCTAACATTGAGTATTATTAGTATATTTCTGTGACTTTTTTCATTAAAAGAAACGGTCCGGGTCCAAGATTTAGTTAAATATATTGTTCTAGTGCTAAATTGAACATTTATTCAATTGATATAAAATAAATTATATACTAAAATCTACATTTTTTTTTAATAACTGAGTTGACACAAATGAATAGACCTTCCATTTATTAAAATCAAAGTATTTTTGATAATTTTATCCTTTAATAATTTTAATGATAGTCCACATGCATATTTAATTTGGACAATTTATGTTTTATTATTTAACAAAGTTTATTCAAGTGTGCATATGATTCAAGTTACTTGAAAGAAACATGTCTAATAAACCATGGGATATGACTATTAGAAGTAATGAACATTTGTTTGTTTTTTTATTAGGGTCATACTAAAAAAATGTTCTAATGATATTTTTTAAGAGTACAATAAAAAAAATTAAGTGAAAAATTATATTTTTTGTAATTTTAAAATGTTTGAATTACACAATTTTCAAGATTTTTTTTGAGATTTAGATTTTTAACAAGTATTCTTATCCTAAAAATACTTGTTAGCGTTTTCTTTTTTATTATTAGAAGTAATGATCATTTATTTGTTTGCTAACAATAGTCTCCTTTTTTTGAATTACACAATTTCTTCTATCATTTGTTATAAGTATTAGTGATTTTAATAAAGCTTTATTAAGGACACACTGTTCGAGACTATATATCCACAAATACCTCCTCACTTACGTTAGACTTTTTCAAAGTCCATAATATCCTAGATAGAGTTCTCACCAAGTTATGTCAAAGGTGTGTTACTACATCGACTCTGGCCCCAACTTTCTATTGTTTATAAAGAATTGATAATGTTTACTATTAGGAGTGGTTTCACTTTCTAAAATAAAAATAACAAAAGACACCAATAATATTAGAGATGCCTCTTTTCGTGTTTAGTACAATGAAATACAGATGTATTTTTTCTTTGTATAAAAGAATCATTTACTAATATTTATAACACTTAATTATAAATAATTTGTATAAAATTTAATATTTATATTTATAGTATATTGGATGAACTCTAATATTTTAAATTGAGACCTCTGTTGTGAAATGAGTTTAGTTCTAAGACTGCTACGACCAATTAAAACCAATCATGTGTATTTTATTAATTATATTAAATTTAACATTCTAAAAAAGTTAATAAATACACATAATTGATTTTAATTGATGGTAGTTATCTTACATACAATTTTCCAAAACAATATAATCTAAGCCACTTGGCATCTACAAAAAACCAGATTTGATTACGGATATCCACAGGCAGAGCAGGCACAAATTGAAGTCCTATGCTATTTTCTATGTTAGAATAAAAATGATATTCGTGTCAGATATCTATTTGACGGTTTGTGGATATCGTTTCCTCTCGAATACTTATGGATACTTACAGATATTTGGATTTTTTATTAATATGTCTTTTTTTTTTCTTTCTTTTTCTTAAATATTCTACTCTAAAACTTATTTTCTGCACCAGTTGTTCATCGCACTTCAGGGTACGATGATTTACATACTTTTTTCTTTATTTATTTAATAATTAAAATATATAATATATAATTATAATAAATTATAAATATTTAAAATTAATAATTTAATAAATTAATAAATATTATAATTAAAATATTTAATAAATTAAATAAAATGAAATAAAATAAAATAAAAAAATTTCATAAATAATAATAATAATATTAATAATTGTAATAATATTAATAATTACAGATTAAATAATAATAATAATTAAAAAAGAAAATTGTAATAATAATAAATATAATAAAAAAATTAAAGAAAAATAATATTTAGGATAAAAAAAATTGTAATAATAATAAACATAACAAAAAAAATAAAATTATAAACATAATAATAACAATAATAATAATAATAAATTACATTAATAAAATTAAAAAAAATACATTAATTTGAAAGGAAAAAAATACATCAAATTTGAGTAGATGTGCCGGCAGCGTTTGAACAATGTTTTCTAGTATGACTAGAGACCCGACATAATCTGCACTTTCTTGGCACTCTTTCTCTAGTGTCCATTTCTGTTCTAATGCGTTTGCTTTTTGGGCGACCTTTCTTGACTCCCGCATTAGAGGATTGTGACATACCTTAACACCTTGATATTTAGGTCAATATCCTTTGTTTGGTATAGGTCTGAACGTTTTGTCGTACACTTTTAGTAACGTTTCCACCTTGTACACATCAGGTATAAGGCTCCAATAATCATATTTGATACTAGAACATGCTGCTATCACATGTGTTTAGCTTGATATTTCCCATAGTCACACCAATTGTTAGGAAGGTTTACACTGTAATGACCAATTGGTCGTCCTTCTATTGAATTTACCGTCTCGTAGACCATGAAAGTATGATTGCTCCGATCAAAACTATCAACTCTATGACTATTGGATTTACTTATTTCAGATTTCATAAAATTCAAGCATGTTTCTGTGAATACCTGACCAGAAGCTAAAATTGATGCGTGTCTTTCCATGGTTGGAAACAGTGTCCCTGTTTTATAATATGTTGATTGGACCAAAGCAGTGATAGGAAGGTCCTGCGGTGCTTTTAATACTCCGTTGATTGACTCCACAAGGTTGGTGGTCATCTGACCCCAACAGCTACCTCTATCAAATGCTTGAATCCAATCTTGTCGCGGTATATTATCTAACCATTTCAAAGCCTCCAGGTTTAATATGCCGATTTCTCTACGGTAGTGTCGATATATTGAAATAGTAGACAATGCATTGTTAACTAATTATAAAAATTAACAATTAAATTATTAAAAATTACACTAATTATAAGAAATAAGAATGAAATTATTACCCATGCAAACAACTTTTTTCTTCAAAGCATTATCCTTAAATTCCCTTGCAAAATTTTGTGCAATATGTCGAACACAGAACACATGCTTTGATGGAGGATCTTGCCATCCATTATTTGGATTGTTGTAAGCACTCTTAATGGATTTGTGTCTATCCGAAATCAAACAAACATTGGCTTGTGAAGTGACATATTTTCTTAAATTTCTCAAAAAGAAACTCTAACCCTCTTTTGTCTCACCTTCCACAAGAACATAGGCAATAGGAATTACATTGTCGTTCCCATCCTGTGCAACTGCTATTAATAGAGTTCCCTTGTACTTGTCGTACAACCAAGTCCCATCAACTTGTACAATTGGTTTGCAGAATTTGAATGCAGATATGCACGGAAGGTAAGCCCAAAATAGTCTGTGAAATATCCTTATCCCACTTATCAAACTATTCTCATGATAAGTTGGGATCGTTTCCATTTCAATTTTGGTTCCTAGAGCAAACGTTTGCATAACCAATAACCATTGTGAGAGTTGATTGTAAGACTCTTCCTAATTGCCATAAATTTTTTCGATCGCTTTATTTTTTCCCATCCAAGCCTTTTTATAACCAACTGCGTAGTTGTGTAAGGCTTGAATCTGAGCAATAATGACCTTCACTTTGATTGAAGGATCCACTTTCAAAACTTGCATTACGCTTGCACATATCATATTAGAATCGAGCTTCATATAATCTTGTGACAATGCGGAATTTGTGCATGTATGAGGCAAAATCAATTTACCAATCACCCACAAATCACTCTTTTTGCATTTTGAAACTCTACATCTAAACAAACAATTTGGAGATGAACAACAAATAACGTACCTTTCTAAATCTGATTTATGTACCACAAAATTCAATGATTGTTTTAAATGGTACCGTTTGATTGCATGTACGCATTCATCCTTGTTTTGAAACTTCATTCCAACGACAAGAGTTCCATCTCTTGCTGGGTCTTCGTTAACGAACATGTCATCAAATTCACTTGATTGCTCTGCATTATCTAAATTGGTGTTCTTTATGTATGACGGTGGATCAAATTCTGCTTCCATATCTTCGTCAACAACAATGTCATCGTCAGAATCACCAGATGAATCATCGAAGTATGTCTCATCATCTTCACTATAATCACTCAATTTTTCTTCGTTGATATCATATAAGACACTAAGGGGAAGATCGCATTGTGGACTTATTGGAAGAGATTCATGATGGAGTTGAAAACTTTCTAGATGAGTTTGTTCTAGTTGGCTAGAGTATGGTTCATAGTGTTGTGATGAAGAATATAAGTTGGGTTGATAAGGGTTGGTTTGATGAAAAGATGGGATGTAGTCGGGATTGGGTATGTTTGAGGACGATGGTTGATCAATGTTTGAGTATGTTTGAGGACGATGGTTGATCAATGTTTGAGTATGTTTGAGGACCATCTTCAAAGTTAACATATAACTCAATGGTGCCAAGTTGTGACCACTGTGCATAAACATCAAACATGAGCTGAACATCTTCATCGTCGCAAACCTTCAGTAGTTCAAATCTTGTTGTATTTTCACCAAAGAAAACAAGGTGTCGATAAACTATATCAGTTATCGTCACTTTGTCATCGAGTTGTAACTTTTTTTTAATGACATTCTTTAGACGAGCAAGATTGCTTCCAGAATGTATTTTGAATGCCTTTTTGTAATCACTTACAAATGTTTTACCTTCAACTCTGTCGACTATTGTACCATTGTAATAAACAATACAAATTATTTGTTGAGAATCCATGATAAATTTTTTTTGAGTAAGTATGAAATGCTAGAAGGTATAATGAGATAGAAGATGTGGTAAGATAGTGAGATTTATTGTTCTATTTATAGAAGGTATTGCGATTTATTTTTCATCTAGATCATCCACAACCGTTGATAAAAAAAAATTAAAAGGCCAAGATTAAATAGGAATGATATTTTTCATCCGGATCATCCACAACCGTTGATACCATTAGATTAAATTGGAAGGCCAAGATTTAATACAACTTGGACCAATTTGATTGGTCTAAATCAAATAACTTGGATCCATCATCCACATCCGTTGATAAAAAAATTGGAAGGCCAAGATTTAATACAACTTGGATCCATCATCCACAGCCGTTGATACCATTAGATAAACAACCGAGATTAAAGCTGACAGGCATCGCATCCTGGGGATGCGACGATCAGAAGGACCAAATTAAAGCTGACAGACAGCGTATCGTGGGGATGCGACGATCAGAAGGACCATGCAGGCAGCGCATCCTAGGGATGTGACGATCAGAAGGACCAGATTAAAGCTGACATGCAGTGCATCTTGGGGATGCGACGATCAGAAGGAATCGTACGGTGGGGATGCGATTATATAATGGTACATACACTTATCATTTTCATTCACATCTTCAACCTTCTCAATCTCATTCTCAATTTTTTTCAACCTTCTCAATCAAAATTTCTTTAACATTATCGATCAAAATTTTCACACATGGAATTATCTACTAATCACCGAACTGAATTTCGATACATTAATGCATTTGTAAGTATATTTATTATTAATATTAATTTCATATATTATTAATATTAATTTTTTATGATATTATAATAATATATTATTAATATTATTTTCATTAATTTCATAATATTATTTTTATTATTTTCATAATATTATTTTCATATATTTCATAATATTATTCTCATATATTTTTATTTACAGATACCATCCACAGACAAGTTTAAATGTCATGGTCACGTGAACAAAAAACCAAATGCGGCGATTCATATTTGCAACAGGCGGAATTTGGTGAAGTGATCAAATTTGGAAACTACAAAATAGATGTCGGCCTAATTACCGCGATGGTTGAAAGATGGAGACCAGAAACTCATACATTTCATCTCCCAATAGGTGAGTGCACGATAACTTTAGAAGACGTGTATGTTAAGACAAACTCTCAAATTTAATGTTTTGATGAAAACAAACAAAGGTTAATTAAAGATTGTTTAATTATGATTCTAAATGTATTGTTAATTTAACCTGTGCTTTTGAGTGTTTTAAATCATAGACAGGTTTCAAAAGAATCAAAGAAAACAGCATCAAAAGAACATTCTTCACATTCTGGAAAACGGAGAATGTTCACCAGACTGTGACAGCATAAAGACCCAACTTTCTCCATCACTTAATTAAAGTTGTTGGCTCTGGAAGTTACATGGATATGATCACTACATGGCAGAGAACACATAGGATCAATCCAGATCAAGAGAACTTTCGAATTGAGAAAGATAAAGACTCTCAAAGATGTATGTTCAGACTGTTCTGGAGACAATAGGTATCAGACTCCAGAAGATACCTCATGAAGTAAATTACCAGAAGATACATTCTAGAAATTACCAGAGGATACGTTATGGATTTTAAACAGAGGATACCTAAAGAACAAATGTCCAGAACGATCAATCAATCTCCAGGCAGTTTTAGAAGCTTCAGTACAAGCTTATTACTTCAAGCTTTCGTGATTGTTTTCAATCTGTGTTTACTGATCCAAAGCTTCAGATCAAGCCAGCAAAATTGCCACTTATCAGAAGCTTCAGAAGATCATTAACAACTCAAGAAAGATTGATCCGAAACACTGTAGCTCAAGACTGATCAGGAAAATAAAAGGATTATTTTTATTTAGAAATAAAGCCACTGGTCCAGTCTGACACAAAGCCTTTACAACGGCTATATTGGCCTTCATCCACTGCTTTCAAGGCTATAAAAGGAAGGCCACAGCTCAAGGAAAAATAAGAAGTTCAAGTGCTAACACAGCTATCACAATCATTCACATTCATACTTGAAGTTCTGAAAATCACTTACATAATCAGTTTTTAGTTAAATTGTTTTACTCTGATATATATTCTGATTTATCTGTAAAGAATCTAATCTCAAACAAGAGTTGAGAATTCACAGATTCTAAACAAAATCAATCTCATCACCATTGTAAGCTCAAACTACAAGAGTAAAAAATAGTTTGGGTAGATTGTAAGAAATCCTATCAAGATTGATAGGTGATTTGGTTAAACTTTTTCTGGGTAGGAATTAGTTTAAGTTCTGAAAACAAAAGATCAAGGTTGATCTAGACTAGGTGCTGTAAAACCAAGAAGGTTCTTGTTTTAAACACTTCGTGAGGACTGGACGTAGCCCAAGTTTGGGTGAACCAGGATATATCTGCGTGTGATATTTCTTATTTCTTATCTCTTTATTCAGTTTAATCGTGTTTCAAAGATTAAAATACAAAACTGTTTTCTGTTTTAAACACTAATCTGAACGTTCTCCGTTTTCTATTCAAACCAAGAACGTTCACCATTTTTCTGCTTCCTTAACCAAGAACTTTCTTGTGCTTAAAACTGAAGTTTTTCTGGAAATTTTAAAAAGGGAGATTTACAATTCAAACCCCCCTTCCTTGTAAATCAATTTTGCTACTTCAATTGGTATCAGAGCAAGGTCTCTAGAAAGAACACCTAACCAGTGTTTGAGAAAAAGATCCAGAAAATGTCTAAAGCAAAATACATTGTTAAGGGAGGATCCTCTAACAGACCACCATTCTTTGATGGTACTGATTATTATTTTTGGAAAAACAAAATGCAATTGTTTCTTAAATCACAGGACACAGGCATGTGGAACATCATAGTAAATGGAAATCATGTTCCAAGGATGAATCAAGAAGATCCAGCTTCAACAGAAAAGAAAGAAGCAGACTGGACTTCTGATGATAAAGCTAAGGTACTCCTAAACTCCAAAGCTCATTTATTCTTATCGTGCGCTTTGAGCAGGGAAGAAAGTGAAAGAGTAGACGAATGTGCAACTGCCAAAGAAGTATGGGACACATTACAAACTCACCATGAAGGCACGAGCCATGTCAAAGAAACAAGGATTGACATTGGTATAAGAAAGTTCGAATTATTCGAAATGCAAGAAGGAGAAACCATTGATGAGATGTACGCAAGATTCACAACAATAGTAAATGAAATCCGTTCTCTTGGCAAAGCCTATTCAATACAAGACAGGGTAAGAAAAATCATGAGATGTCTTCCAGTTGTATGGAGACCAATGGTAATAGCTATAAGCCAAGCCAAGAATCTTGAAACACTTCCCTTGGAAGAATTGATAGGAACTTTAAGAGCACATGAAATACTGCTACAAGAAGATAAACCTATCAAGAAAGGAAAAGCAGTAGCTCTAAAAGCATCTCAAGAAAGCATCATTCTACAAACTGATGAAGAACCAGAAGAAACTGGACAAGAAGATGCTGATGAAGAAATTGCTCTTCTCACCAGAAAAATACAAAGAATGATGAGAAGAAGAGATCAAATCAAAAAGGGATTTCCCAATAAAAATCCCAAAACAGAAGTTGATAAGAGCCAGATTACATGCTTTGGTTGCAATAAACTTGGACATTACAAATCTGAATGTCCATTGAATAAGAATAAACCAAAGCGATTTCCTTTCAAAAAGAAATCAATGCTGGCTACATGGGATGACTCTGAAGAATCAGAAGAAGAAGAAGAAGAAGAAGAAGAAGAAGAAGAAGAAGCCAACATATGCTTGATGGCAGACACAGAAGAAAACGAGGTAATAGATTCTGAACCCTGTTCTCTGTGTGAATTAATGGGAAAAGAATTTGACAACTTGCTAAATGATTCGAACACTCTTATACAAAAATATAGTTCTTTAAAAGAACAAGTTTTTAAAGAAAAAGAAGAGAAAGAAAAGGCTCAGGCCATGATTGATATTCTTAAGAATACCATTCAAGAACTGAGGGAATCAAAACAGCAAGATTGTGAAATTCAGAAAGGTCAAGAACGTTCTACTGCTAAAACGGAGAACGTTAATCTTAAATCTGAAAATGAAATCTTAAAAACTGATTTGCTTAATTTTATAAAAGCTACTGAAACTTTTCAGAAGATCATGGGATCGCAAATAGGAATATTTGATAAGGCTGGTCTTGGTTTTGATCAAACTCAAAAAACCAAAATGTACGAAAACTTTTTTATTCCGGAAAGCAAGATCGAAAAATGAAAAACAAAATGTTCATACTGTAAAAAACTTGGACATTTGGAATTTGCGTGCTATTTCAAAAAACGGGATGAAAAGATTAAGAGCAGAAAGATGTTTGAAAAGAAAAAGCCAATTTTGAAAAAACCAGAACGTTCTCCAGCTTATTCTCAAAACGGAGAAAGTTCAAAAAGAAAAACTGAACATTCTCCAGAAAGTTTAAAAAAGGGAGAATGATCCAGAATCTTTACACAATCAAGATTCAAACCTTCGAAAACTCAGATTTCAAATACAACACCAAGACCAACTGTTAAATGTTCCTATTGTCTCAAATTTGGTCATGATGAATCAGCATGTTATTTCAAAAGAAAATCCAATCCTGAAACTAACTCTCAAGGACCCAAAAAAGAGTGGGTACCTAAAGTTAATATAACATCTTATGCAGAATGGATTTCAACTTGTCAAGAAAAAGCCATGGTTCTTGGACAGTGGCTGTTCAAGACATATGACAGGAGATAAAAGCTCCTTCATGTCATTTGAAAAGAAAGAAGGAGGTTATGTAACCTTTGGTAACAACAACCAAGCTCAAATCAAAGGTAAAGGAACCATTGGTAAGAAAAACTCAGCTCAAATTTCTGATGTTCAATATGTAGAAGGTCTAAAACATAATCTCTTAAGCATAAGTCAACTATGTGATAATGGCTTCGAGGTTATTTTTAAACCAAACTTCTGTGAAGTTAAAAACAAAAATGACGAACTCATTTTTTCAGGTATAAGAAAGAAAAATCTTTATGTTTTATACCTTGAAGAATTACCTGATGAATCCTGCTTCATGTCCATAAACAAAGATAAATGGATTTGGCACAAGAGGACAGGACACATCAGTATGAAAACTATTTCAAAGATTTCAAAACTAGAACTTGTTAGAGGATTGCCAAAAATCAATTTTGATAAAGATAAAATATGTGAAGCTTGTGCTAAAGGAAAACAAGTTAAAAGTAGCTTTCGTCCAAAAGATTTTATTTCCTCAAATAGAGTCCTTGAGCTGCTTCACATAGATCTTTTTGGTCCTATTAAAACAACAAGTCTAGGTGGAATGAGATATGGTTTTGTTATTGTTGATGATTATTCTCGATATACATGGGTCTTATTTTTAAAACAAAAAGATGATGCATTTGATACTTTCAAAAACTTTTGTAAGAAGGTTCAAAATGAAAAAGATTCCAGCATCATTTCTGTAAGAAGTGATCATGGAGGAGAATTTATAAACGCTTCTTTTAAAGCATTTTTTGATGAACTTGGCATTTCCCACAATCTGTCATGTGCTAGAACTCCTCAACAAAATGGGGTTGTTGAACGCAAAAACAGAACGTTGCAGGAAATGGCAAGAACAATGTTGGAAGAATCAAATGTTGAAAAATATTTTTGGGCTGAAGCCATAAACACTTCATGCTACATCTTAAACCGTGTAACAATAAGAAAAATCATCAACAAAACACCATATGAAATCTGGAAAAATAGAAAGCCAAACATTTCATATTTTCACATCTTTGGGTGTTACTGTTACATTTTGAACAATAAAGAAAACCTTGGAAAGTTTGATGCTAAATTAGACAAAGCCATATTTTTGGGATACTCAACTGAATCCAAAGGATTTCGTGTGTTTAATCTCAAAACAAAGGTTGTTGAAATTAGTATACATGTATTATTTGATGAATTTGATGATCTGGAAATAAGCAAGAAAGATGATGAAGAAAAGAAGAACATTCTGGACAACAACAGCTGAATGTTCTCCAGGAAAACCAGACTGATAAACAGTCTCCACTTCATTCTCTTCCAAAAAGCTGGAAAACAATAAGTGATCATCCTCAGGATCAAATTATTGGGGATACAACTGATGGAATTCGAACCAGAATGTCTTTCAAAGAGGATGACAACAACAACATGGCAATGATCTCCCAACTCGAACCCAAGTCAATCAAAGAAGCCATTGTTGATCAATCTTGGATTAATGCAATGAAAGAAGAACTTCATCAGTTTGAAAAGAATGAAGTCTGGAATCTTGTCCCAGATCCTCAGAACCAGACCATCATAGGAACAAGATGGGTGTTCAGAAACAAACTGGATGAAGAAGGTAAGGTCATTCGTAACAAAGCCAGACTGGTTGCTCAAGGTTATAATCAACAAGAAGGTATTGATTATGATGAAACTTTCGCACCAGTTGCAAGGTTAGAGGCTATACGAATTCTTCTTGCAAATGCATCTCATAAATTCATAAAACTTTTTCAAATGGATGTTAAGAGTGCTTTTTTAAATGGTTTTTTAAATGAGCAAGTTTATGTACGACAACCCCCTGGCTTTGAAAATCAATCAAAACCAGACCATGTTTATAAACTTACCAAAGCTCTGTATGGTCTGAAACAAGCACCAAGAGCTTGGTATGAAAGATTAAGTTCTTTTCTAATCAAAAATGGATTTTCCAGAGGAAACATTGACACTACACTCTTTAAGAAAAATGATAAAAATGATTTACTCATTGTTCAAGTGTATGTTGATGATATAATCTTTGGATCAACCAATGAAAAAATGTGTGCTGCCTTTTCAAATCTTATGCAAAGTGAATTTGAAATGAGCATGATGGGGGAGTTGAGATACTTTCTTGGTTTACAAATCAAGCAGCATGATGATGGCATTTTTATTTGTCAAGAGAAATATACAAAAGATCTTTTAACGAAATACAAAATGAATGAAGCCAAAATCATGACTACTCCCATGCATCCATCTTCTTCATTGGACAAAGATGAAAATGGAAAATCTGTTTCTGAAAAAGAATACAGAGGAATGATTGGTTCTTTGTTATATCTAACTGCAAGTAGACCTGATATCGTATTTGCAGTAGGATTATGTGCTAGATTTCAATCTGCACCCAAAGAATCTCCTTTAACTGCTGTAAAAAGAATTTTTAGATATCTTGTTGGTACTACTGATCTTGGCCTTTGGTATAGAAAAGGTTCACATTTTGATCTTGTAGCTTACTGCGACGCTGATTATACTGGGGACAAAACTGAAAGAAAGAGCACAAGTGGCTCATGCCAGTTCTTGGGAGAAGCCCTAATCAGCTGGTCATGCAGGAAACAAAACACGATTGCACTGTCAACAACTGAAGCTGAATACGTATCAGCTGCAAATTGTTGCTCCCAAGTAATTTGGATAAAGAATCAACTTGAAGACTTCTCTGTAAGTTATTCTAATGTCCCAATTTACTGTGATAATACAAGTGCTATTAATCTGTCTAAAAATCCAATTCAGCATTCTAGATCTAAGCATATTGAAATTAAGCATCATTTCATTAGAGATCATGTTAGCAAGAAAAGCATTGAATTAATCTTTGTTGATACCCAAAATCAGCTTGCTGATGTATTTACAAAGCCTCTTGCTGAGGATAGTTTTAATTCTATTAAGGAAAGGCTGAAAATCATGAGAAATCCAGAGAAATCTCATTAAAACTGCTTGTGCAGAAAACGGAGAACGTTTATCAATCTCCGTTTTTAAATCAATTTTCTCCTCTGCGTATCTCTTTCTCTCTGCGCATGAGAAAAAGGGGAGTTTTGGCATTTAATGCTCTTGTCCCCTGCCTCCAAAAACGCCCTGACACCCTTTCAAGAAGAGGCGTTACATCTTTTCAAAACCTCCTTCCCTAGGTTTCACTCATCATTATCTTTTCTCTCTAAAAAGGCAATTTATGTCTTTGTAATTTCTCACAAACCCTTCAGAAACCTTCCTTTTGTCTTCCTCAAAATCTTTCTGCATTTCTTCTCTAAAAACTTTCTCCCTTTCTAAAAACTCAAATGGCCAGAACTAAATCCAGTGGTCGTAAAAATACACGTACTAAATCACCATCATCACCACCTTCTTCTCCATTTCGCTATCGTTCACCTTCACCACCACCCAGACCCTCTCCCATCAAAATGCCATTTTCTTCCTCATAATCCTCATCCTCATCTTCACGGGAATCAAGCCCTATCCCACTTCCCATTAAACCACTCGCAACAATCTTTCCCCCTTCTCACCCTAAATTTGTACCCAACACCACTCAAGTTCCTCCTCACTTGAGAAACACCACTAACCCCCCAAAACGAAGGTCCATGCGAATTCTGTCTGGAATAGGGACTTCGAACCCTAAGAAAACTGATGCTTCTGTGTTTATCATTTCTGACTCTGATGAGGAAGAAATGAATGTTCCTCCTTCCAGTATTCCAGCAACCTCTCAACAACAACCATTCCAAACACAGCAGCAAACTCCTGAACCCTCATCTCAATCCCCCTCTAAAACCCTAAAGAAAAAATCTACTATAACCATCTCTCAATACCTAGCTAGGAAGAATCTGAAGATTTTCCAGCGAAATAAAACTAGGGCACCAAAACAGCTCAACAAGAAACCCTCTCCTTCTACCCCTCTTACCACTCCGTCTGCCCCTCCAAATGTTCCTTCTGACCCCCCCATTATTCCTTCTGCCCCCTACTAAACGTCATACTAAACGTCTTGCCCCCTACTAAACGTTCTGCCCCCCACACTACTCCTTTTGCTACCCAACATTCTCCCTCTGACTCCTCCAATAACATCCCTCTGGTTCCCCTCTCTGCCAATAAAATTTTTCAAAGAGAAATGGGCTAATCGTCCTATTGGAGTGGGACGGATTGTCATGTTTGATAATCTGGTTGTTGATGGAAATGCCATAAAACATCACACTGATGTTTTAGGCTGGACTTCCTTCTTGCAGACTTCAGAATGCTACTACCCAGAGGTCATCAAGGCATTCTACTGTCAGGCCAAGACTTTTTCTGATAAATCCCTCATCATCTCCAAAGTTAAGGGGATTGAAATTATTCTCACCCAGACACTCTGGCCACAATTCTGAATCTTCCCACTGAAGGGCCTGCCATTTTTGGAGAAAAATGGTATAATGCCTTAAACCTGAACAAGACAGAGGTACTCTCTGATCTGTTTCAAGAAGGGTCTACACGACAACTCTCCACCTTCCTCAAACCACTTCCCAAAATGTTCAACAGCATCAGTCATCACACCATACTTCCCCACTGTGGAAGTCATGAGTATGTGTCTGATAATGATGCTCTTGTAATCTACCACCTTCTCAACTGCAAGAGTCTGAACCTGCCTCATCTCATCATTCATCATATGATTGCAGCGGCCAACAAAGATTACAGGAAGAATATTGTCCCATATGGGATGATTTTGACCAAGATATTCAGGCATTTTCAAATTCCTCTCAGTAATGAGAAAAGCTTGATCAAAATCTCAAAGTTTTCTTCCAAAAACATCTCTCATATGAAGAAAGCTTCCTCTGAGGCAAGTGATCATCCTCCTTCCTTTCCACCCTCACTAAAAAGGAAGCGTTCATCAAGGAGAACAACTGCTAAACCTGCTACCATCCTAGCCTCACCACAACCTGCACCAGACCTTCTTGAAGCAGTAGAAACTGCTCCAGAACGTTCTGCTGAAAACAGAGAAAGTTCCTCAACCATTCCTCAAACTTTCTCCGTTTTTCCTCAAACCTTATCCGTATCCTCCACGGACCTTCTCCACCATATTCATACACCCATTGATGACATGTGCACCCTACTACCACATCAACATACTTCCTCCATGTCACCACTATTCCTTTCCTCCCAGAAAACAAATCCTTCACTCCTTGGGGTAAGTCAATTTTTGACTTTCTTTGATACACCTGGGCCCTCAATCAATCAATCCTCGTCTTCTGCCTCCATTTCTTCCACTCACCCTGCTTCTGCAATGCCTCCACCTCCTCCTCCTCCACCTAAGGAACCAACCAACTCTGAGATCATGGCTGCCCTTCAGACAATCATGGCACGCCAAGCTCACCAGGATTATGAGTCCACACTTCTGCGAACATGGATGACAGAACAGCTAGCTCCAAAGCTTGGACTTGTTCCGCCTCCTATTCATCCTTCTCCATCTCCTCAGCCAGTTGCTAATCCTGCAAAAGCTTCTTCCTCAGAAGGATCTTCACCTTCATTGGCTACTTAGGATCTTTTTCTCCTACCTTTTTGCTGTGACAAAGGGGGAGAATTAATTAGGAGATTTTAGATTAAGTTTTAGTCCTTAATTAGATAGAAGTCCTTTTGTTTTTGGTACTTCTGTATATTTTCTGACTTAATCTCTCTTTGTAATTGTCTTTAATTTCTAATGAAATGTCTTTATGAATCCATTTGCTGAATTGCTTTATCTTTTGAAATTGCATGATTTATCTTCTGTTAAATTTAAATCACTACACAAATTGAGGGGGAGCTTTCAAGCTCTTTCAAAATTAGAATCAAAATTAAAATCTAAATTAACATGTTTTGATGAAAAAGGGGGAGATTGTTAAGACAAACTCTCAAATTTAATGTTTTGATGAAAACAAACAAAGGTTAATTAAAGATTGTTTAATTATGATTCTAAATGTATTGTTAATTTAAACTGTGCTTTTGAGTGTTTTAAATCATAGACAGGTTTCAAAAGAATCAAAGAAAACAGCATCAGAAGAACATTCTTCACATTCTGGAAAACGGAGAATGTTCACCAGACTGTGACAGCATAAAGACCCAACTTTCTCCATCACTTAATTAAAGTTGTTGGCTCTGGAAGTTACATGGATATGATCACTACATGGCAGAGAACACATAGGATCAATCCAGATCAAGAGAACTTTCGAATTGAGAAAGATAAAGACTCTCAAAGATGCCTGTTCAGACTGTTCTGGAAAAATAGGTATCAGACTCCAGAAGATACCTCATGAAGTAAATTACCAGAAGATACATTCTGGAAATTACCAGAGGATACATTATGGATTTTAAATAGAGGATACCTAAAGAACAAATGTCCAGAACGATCAATCAATCTCCAGGCAGTTTTAGAAGCTTCAGTACAAGCTTCTTACTTCAAGCTTTCGTGATTGTTTTCAATCTGTGTTTACTGATCCAAAGCTTCAGATCAAGCCAGCAAAATTGCCACTTATCAGAAGCTTCAGAAGATCATTAACAACTCAAGAAAGATTGATCCAAAACACTGTAGCTCAAGACTGATCAGGAAAATAAAAGGATTATTTTTATTTAGAAATAAAGCCACTGGTCCAGTCTGACACAAAGCCTTTACAACGGCTATATTGGCCTTCATCCACTGCTTTCAAGCCTATAAAAGGAAGGCCACAACTCAAGGAAAAATAAGAAGTTCAAGTGCTAACACAGCTATCACAATCATTCACATTCATACTTGAAGTTCTGAAAATCACTTACAGAATCAGTTTTTAGTTAAATTGTTTTACTCTGATATATATTCTGATTTATCTGTAAAGAATCGAATCTCAAACAAGAGTTGAGAATTCACATATTCTAAACAAAATCAATCTCATCACCATTGTAAGCTCAAACTACAAGAGTAAAAAATAGTTTGGGTAGATTGTAAGAAATCCTATCAAGATTGATAGGTGATTTGGTTAAACTTTTTCTGGGTAGGAATTAGTTTAAGTTCTGAAAACAAAAGATCAAGGTTGATCTAGACTAGGTGCTGTAAAACCAAGAAGGTTCTTGTTTTAAACACTTCGTGAGGACTGGACGTAGCCCAAGTTTGGGTGAACCAGGATATATCTGCGTGTGATATTTCTTATTTCTTATCTCTTTATTCAGTTTAATCGTGTTTCAAAGATTAAAATACAAAACTGTTTTCTGTTTTAAACACTAATCTGAACGTTCTCCGTTTTCTATTCAAACCAAGAACGTTCACCATTTTTCTGCTTCCTTAACCAAGAACTTTCTTGTGCTTAAAACTGAAGTTTTTCTGGAAATTTTAAAAAGGGAGATTTACAATTCAAACCCCCCTTCCTTGTAAATCAATTTTGCTACTTCAATTGGCATCAGAGCAAGGTCTCTAGAAAGAACACCTAACCAGTGTTTGAGAAAAAGATCCAGAAAATGTCTAAAGCAAAATACATTGTTGAGGGAGGATCCTCTAACAGACCACCATTCTTTGATGGTACTGATTATTATTTTTGGAAAAACAAAATGCAATTGTTTCTTAAATCACAGGACACAGGCATGTGGAACATCATAGTAAATGGAAATCATGTTCCAAGGATGAATCAAGAAGATCCAGCTTCAACAGAAAAGAAAGAAGCAGACTGGACTTCTGATGATAAAGCTAAGGTACTCCTAAACTCCAAAGCTCATTTATTCTTATCAGTTCAGCTTCGATCAACCAATTCCGCAACCACCAGAGGACATGACAATCTACCATGAGGTCGACATGAGGCGTGGCATTGATGAAAATTGGAGGGTGGTTTGGAAAGATGAGATTCAACATTGGAATGAATGTCAGAATTACGTACTGCACGGTCAATTCATATAAGGTTTTTTATGCCACAGTAACGAATATATGAATTGGTTCAGACATCACACCAAATTATATATATATATATATATGTATAAAGATATCTGCGTGATCCACGTTTGCAACCTTCAATGTATCCTGATGTTCACTCAACCCCTCAATCAATCCCACAACAACTTACCATGCACCAAACATCATATTTATCGTCACCACCACATCTACATGAATCTACATATATACCAACTCAGGACTACGTTCCTTCAGTGCCAACAATGCCAACACGCGTTCATCCGATAGATAGTGAAATTTTCTATAATTTGTTTGGTACTCATTGCACAACACCTGAGTCGGCTTATGCTGTTTTTGATTCAATATATAACATCGATACTCAAAATTATACGGAGACAGGTGGTAGTGGTTCTAATCCACATACAAATTATAACGAGGATAATGATCAAAATGATGATCAACCACAACAACCTGAACTCGTACAAAGGGTTAGGCGAGTTCGACGACCGCGTAGATGTGGAACTGGAGGACATTTAGATGAAAATAATTAATTTCAAATTGATGTAGTTTTTTTTTCAATTTGATGTATTTTTTTCCTTTCAAATTAATGTATTTTTTTATTTTATTAATATAATTTATTATTATTATTATTATTATTATTATGTTTATAATTTTATTTTTTTTATTACGTTTATTATTATTACAATTTTTTTTATCCCAAGTATTATTTTTTTTTAATTTTTTTATTATGTTTATTATTATTATAATTTTCTTTTTTTAGTTATTATTATTATTTAATCTGTAATTATTAAAATTATTAATATTATTATTATTATTTATGAAAGTTTTTTATTTCATTTTATTTGATTTATTAATTATTTTAAATATTTATAATTTATTATAATTATATATTATATATTTTAATTATTAAATAAATGGAAAAAAAAGTATGTAGATCATTGCACCCTGGGGGTGCGATGAGCAACTGGCCCAGAAAAAAAAGTTATTCAGGTCGTCGCACCCTAGACCTACGATGATCTACTGGGTCCAAAAAGTAGAACAATCTAAAAAATAAATTTTAGAATAAGGTATTTAGGAAAAAAAAAGGATATATTAATAAAAAATCCCAGATATTTAATAAATTAATAAAATATTTTTTTATAAAATAAAAAATTGAATTTTATACAATTACTTTTTCAACATCGTCTTTTTATTCATATAAGAAAAATATGCATTTTGTTATGAATTTATCTTAAATTTTATTTGTTAGTATATGAAAGTGGGTGTGAGAGAAAACTTATATTATATATGCTGTGAGTTTGAGATTGGGAGACACTTTTAGAATTTTATATTTAAACTAAATATAAATATAAGAATAATTATATATATTTATTGTGAGTATGAGTTTCCGTAGACGCGGGTACCTCACTACCCACCCTTTCCGTTGGTTACGATAATTGAATTACCCATTTAGTTTATCAATGAATAATTGTTAAATTATCCATCTCATATCTGTTGCAGATTTTATCAGCGGATACAATTTTTTTTTTATCCCAAGATCTAATAAGCTAGACAACATTTATAACAAATCACAGCTGTCCTTAAAGGAGTACTTCAATTGCATAATTAAGTTAACACACCAACAAAATATTATGTATGAGGTCTAAAATTTAAATAAATCTCTCTTTAAACATATTAACCACTAACAAATAAGAATATATTAGTCAAATTAACAACATATATGAAATATCTTACAAAACGTACAATAACAAAGAATAATTTATGTGCTTGCGTCAAGTGTAAACATACAAAGACAACTAATGAACTCAAAAACTAAAAACTATAATAACACTTCTTTATGACTTGGGTGTGATGATTGGTTCAATATTAATTTGAAGTTTTTATTTTATTTTATTTCTTTGCATGATCATGTATCAATCTAAGATTTAAAAGAGTAAGAAACAACACGGATATTTATGATCGAAATAAAAAACACTAATTGGTACTAATCCAATGTAACCTAGTCAAAAAGTGGGCCCAAGTGTAGCTTTTCGACTTCCACCAGCCCAACAGAAATGGGTTTTAGGAAAAATTAAATTTCATACCCCATACTTTAGCTTCTACTTCTACAATTTTTGAAAAAAAATATTCAGTTTTATCCACATTATTTTTATCTCATTTCATTGAAAATTTAGGACCAACTTTTTATTCTACACACATACTAAATTTTTGGTAAGAAATTTTGTTTTTCAAGAATCCAGTTTAAAAATTAACATACTAGAAATATCAAAATTTGAAATTTATGATATGTAAAAAAAAATATGAAAGAAATTTATACATCAAAAATTTTGAAAAACAAAATTTTGAGTATGTAAAAAAATTTGAGAAAAAATTTTGCATACAAAAAATTTGAGAAAACATATATGTGGGTTAAAAAAAACAGACTAATTCTGTAAGGATATTTTTTTTAAGTTCATATAAAAAATAATAAAATGTGGCAGTAAGAGTTAAGATGTGGGGATATGAAATCAATTCTCAAAACTTAGAACCTAAATTGATCACCAATAGGCTCGTAATGACTACCTTCCATAGTTACTTTTAACTACGTTGATTGTTCACACATTCTCGTTATTTGCTCACAATTGAAAAAACATTATAAAAAAAATATTTTCAATAATATATTTTACTCAAATTTATATTCTCCCATAAGGAAGATTCGAGTAGATTTCTTTAATATGACTGAGACTATATCCACCATTGCTTTTACACAATATTCATAGAGATCTAACATTTTTTTCTTTTGCAGATTTAATGATTAAACGAATTCACACACGATTACAAAGTTTCTAGTTTGAATTTGAAATATGATATTTAAGTTAACAATTTCAATATTTACACTTAAAACTATGCCTTACATGTGAATATTTTTTTTATTTAATACTATATTAACATTGGAAAAAGTATTCTCTACAATAATTTCTTAATTCTTACTTTTTAACCAATTATTATAAGTAAAATATGATTAAACATAAAAGTAAAAATATAGCATACAATGGGTGATTTTGTTGCTTCGACATTACTAAAGAAAGTAATAGAATAATATTTTCATGTTTTATTATTACAACCTTAAATTGTTTATATAGAAAAATAAATTACAATAGTGATAATTATTTATAATGATAGAATTATTAAAAAATATAATAATAATATAAAATCATAGAGAATGAAATTAGATTTCTCTTTATTCTTTTAAAATAATAAACATATACTACCTCTTTATTCTTCATAGCTCCAACTGGGAGTCGATTTCAACATTACCGAAGAAACTAATGAAATAATAGTTTCATGTTTTATATAAAAAAAAGAAATTACATTATTAATAATAATTAATAATGACAAAATTATTAAAAATAAAAATAAAAAGAATAATAAAAAATCATGGAGAATCAATTATAATTTCTCTTCATTCTTCAACAATTACCAATATACTAGCTCTAGTTCTTCATAACTCCATCTTATATAATCTCTAAACTTGAATCTTAGTTTAAACACTTTCAATGGGGATGGAGTTAGGAGTTGAAGTAATGTAGGAAGGTTCGCGACCAGGATCGAGAAAGAAACGGTTTTGCGGACAAACGCAGCGGGGAAATGCGGAAAACGGTCGTCCGTTGTCAGATTGCTTATTATTATACCTTTCCGAAAAGGGAATCGCGCCACGAACACAACACACTGCTTCGCCGTGATATATAGGCTCCACATCCATTTTGGGCTCGTCTTGGGCCTCAAAACAACATTTTAAGTTCTTCCTATAATTTCGGACTTTTCCTATTTTGTTTAATTTTCGCGCTAGGGTTTCCATTAAGTATTTAAAGACTTTATATGTTGTAACGGGAGGTACCTTTGAATTAAATAATTGATTTTGAGAGTTTTCTCTTTTCTAGTAGATTCCAGAACTTATTTATTCTTTCGGATTTAACGCTTCCTAATTTTTTGTGATTCCGATTGCGTCATGAAGAGTGCATTGGCTGAAGTAGTATATAAAATATGTCCAAAGATAAAGATTGCTTAGGCATAAAAAACTTGAAAGCCTTTAATTTGGATCTACTAGGAAGGTGAATGTGGAGATTGAGGAGTGAGTTGTTGGCATTTTTTCTACTCCTAGAGGGGTAGTGTCGTTAGTGTGATTATAAAAAGTTTTGATTTTTTTTTTAAAAGATATAATTATTCTTTTCACGAAATGAGATACAATTGTTAGTTTAAAGCAGTTTGGTATCTAGTTTGTAGACAGCCCAAAAGGTTGTGGACCCAATTGGCCCGCGACTTTATTGTTTATCGAATAGTTTAAAAATTTAATCATCATATCTCATATGATTGAGAGAGTATTTGTATATTGGCTTCATGTTTATCCATTCTTTTTTATGGAATGCATCTTTTTTTTTAATTGAAAATTGTCCCTCGAGTCAGATAAGATCATAATGAATAATAAAACTTTTTTTTACGAAATTTAATACTATTACATTTTTAGAACTGAATTTAAATTCAAAAATTTTAATTAATCTGAAAGAGATATTTATTACCTCACTCAAATACTCTTATGCGTGCATACTTTTTTTAACCACTAATTAAAAAGTCCATTCAGATTATATTTATGCATGACAATCTTAGCTGGATACGTGTATATATAGACACCCAATCTTCCTACTCTTAAAGTGATATATATATATATATATATATATATATATATATATATATATATATATATATATATATATATATTTATATATATTGAACATACATTTACAAATTATTTGTAATATAATAATTCAATCTGAAAAAGATGAATGTTTTTTATCTTCTATAAAATCATAGTAGTTAGCACCGCTAAGAAACATCTTACAAATAAATACTCATTCTGATTATTTTTAAAAAAGATAAATTAGATATTTAATTTTTTGTTGACTCAATTATTTTTTATAAAAAAAATAAAAAAGAGTAGTAAGAATACAAGCCACAACTTTATATATGATACAACAGTACTTGTGTAGATTATGAACCGTGAACACATCAATTAAGTTAGGTCAGTGAGCACATAATAGAAAAATAAATGAACAAGTTGACTTTTATTGGTTGGTGTGGTACATTCATATGCATATTGAAGTCTCTTTATTGTGCACATATTATTATTTAAGCAATAAAAGGTTCGTGCTCCCCTTGCAATATCCAACTAGTAATAATTCAATTAAGTTGATTATTCAAGATGCATACAAATTTCGTGAGACCCTTTGTTCTACTGATTATCTATTTGGGTTTCTCATATTTTCTCTGTACCTTTGCTATCCCTGCAACAAGTAAGCATTTCATAGGATATTTTTAGTTCCTTTTCAATTTTTTGTAGAATATTAATTAGATGAATATTTATATTGATTTGTCCTAGGAACCCAAAATTTGAAATGTGAAGATGCATCAGCTCTACCTTTAGCTAAGGTTAGTGAGTGCTATTCATCTTTCTCCATATATATGATATAACTTATTATGGAATGAATTTGTGTTGTCAAAATTTGAGATATATATATATAGTACTATTATGTTCAAATTATGTATATAATAATATCCTTTTTTTTTTTTGGGTACAATTATCCATTTCTTTTTACAAAGAAGGTATAAATATCCTTTTTAAATTTAATAGATATTAAACTAGAGTTCCTACAAAAATTAATATTAAACTAATGTATTAACTCGTGGTATCATATATATATAAAGCTTATATATGTTCTTGCAATGCACTACAATGTCAAGTAGTGACTCATGCGATGGCGGGAGTGATATTATAGGCTTATAGCCAAATAATAATCATATCTCATAGTGTAAATATTTGTGTTGATAATTTAAGAAATAATACTAAGATATATAGTGTGATATAATTAAACACATACTTAAAAGATTGAACCTATAGTTATTGAACTGAAATAGATTGTATCTTATCAACATTTATAAATGTTATTGAAGAGAGATATAATGAGAAGTTTAACTTGAAAAAAAAATAAATAAAATTTCAACCGTTAACTTATGTAACTAAGTGATTAGACTCAATTAGTAGTTAGCGAGTTTGTCAAATAGATTGAGAGTATTTTAGTTTGATCTCTCGCTAAAATGATTTCTTTTCTATCTTTTAGACTTTTTTTGGGAGTTTAGAAATAAAGAGAATGAATTACTTTTAATATAAGTTATATAACAAGAGGAAGAAAGGAAATGAGAAGATAGAGTAGCCACTTTCTCTCCTGAAAATTTCATATATTTTTAAGTGTTTATGATGAAGTTAACTGAATAAGTTTCTGTTAAAATAAGATATGGAGGCTATTAAATTTAACTTACAAGAAAAAATATTAATTATAATACTCACAGTTATTGTAAGATTATTTCAAAATTTTCTTTTCTACAAGTATTTAGAGAAAAATGTGTGCAAATTAATTCGAGATCTTTTAAGTGATGAATATTTATTTGTTTCTTCTTTTGATTTTGTTCTTGTTCGTAATTTGTTTAATTTACAGGTGGGTAGTAATTATGTTGAGGAGGTGGTGGTAGTTCATATGGACGAAGGATTTATTGAAAGGAGGATCGATTTGGAAATCCAAGACTATGATGGGACAGGAGCAAATAGAGATCATGAGCCAAAACCTCCTAGAAGGATTTAATCCCTAAATAACAATGCCATTAAATATATATATGTTTATTGTCTTTCTCATGTATAAGTAAAATAATGGAATAATATAAAAACACATGATTATGTAACTTGAGTTGTTATTTTTAATAAGAGATTACAAGACTTTCGACACAATATTTATAGGCGCGCACAAAAAAAATAAATAATAAATAATATGTATTTTAAAAATAATGAAATGATATGTATTTTTTTATATGTATATCTAAATAACTTTTATTTGAAATTGCGACCATGTATTTCTCTTCAAATAAATAAAGTTCCCACTAATCACACAAAAAAATACAATAAGTCAACAACAATAAAATCCATTTGTAGTACTTCAATTTTTACAAACACTTGAAGAGTAATACTCTCTTTCAAATGAAAAATCAATTATAATGGAGTAACACATACTTAGAAACAATTTGTAGTACTTCAATATTTACAAACACTTGAAGAGTACTTTCTTTCACATGAAAAATCAATTGAAACAGAGTAACACATTCTTAAAAACAATTTGTATTACTTTAATTTTTACAAACACTTGAAGAGTACTCTCTTTCAAATGAAAAATCAAATATAATTGAGTAACCAACTTATTTTACAAAACTCATTATTGATTTAGGAGCTAATATATCATATAGATTATTATTGTAAATTTTTACATAAATTTTTAATTATTTAATGTCATTGAAACTCATTAGAATTAACATCTTTCAATAAAAATGTACAAAACATTTTAATAATGTCAAGATTTTTATATTTGTGTAAAAATTTAGAGAGATAATATGAATAAACTTTCAATTCATCGGTGAATCAAATAAAATTTATTGAGCGGTGCAATCCAATGATTCTTAAAGCATGTAAGTGAAATTATTGGAGCAGAGGAGCCATTAACATTACATAACAATTTATGAATGTGATTGAACCGGTGCAACTCGAGAATCTGTTTATATTATAAACTCAGCAACAAAAACACAAATGGACTCAAATTAAAAAAAGCTTCATTTGAAAGGAAACAAAAGGAAAAAAAATGAAAAAACACTGAAGAGAAGATGGTAAAGTAATGAAAAAGAAGAAACGAGGTCGCAATAGCAAATGAGTAGCAGATGATACATAATATGTATTTTAGGATTACTGAGAATCTATGCATGAACCAATGCAATTTTTTTTTTGTGACAAAAATGCAACTTATATTCACTACACAAAACAATGCCCATTATTCAAATTAAAACAAAATAATCGACTCAAACAAAATATTTAAAAAAACAAATAAATAATGTGACATAAAATAAGGGCAAAGAAACAAACTCACTACAAATGTACGTAGCAAGAGGCTCGAACCGCAAACATTGTGAAAGAACGAGCTCACAACACCACGAGCTACAAATGTACGTAGTGCATGTTAAGTATTTGACATTATTTCATGTATGTTAAGTGTTTGTGTGAAGATATGCATCCAGCTAGTTCCGATCCCCGTACATTGGGAAAGAGCTAGTGCACAGCACCACCAAGCTACTTTACGATTATTGTAGTATATATGGACAATACATATATATTTTCAACTAAATCTGTAGTTTAAAACAGTTGCACCAATACCTCAGCCAAATCAATGGCTGGTCTGAAATTTAAAACCTAGCTAACATGTGAGTATTCCTTTTGAAAAGGTTAATTTCCCATCAAAAAGATAATAGGAGAGGTTGTCATGTCAACTATAAGAGTTTCTGCTCTAATATGTTGGGTCACTTTGGATGGAAAAGACCAACAAAACAGACAAGAGTACTTAAACAAGGAAGAACCCTAGAAGTTGTTTTAGGAAAACATTAGATATCATAAAAAATTCAATTTTTTCGGTTTTTCCTTTATAAATAAATAAATACTTTTTAATATGAAACACCATATCTTAACACATTTTATGTCAAATGGATAACCTTTGCTAGATAATAAATAGCTTTACCAAGATGAACCCTAGATAATACCTACCAACAGTCAATAAAAAATAATTACCTATCTACCAAACAATTTCCAGCTATAGCAACTCTCAAGCTGAAGGTTCATGCATGTGACCTGTGATTCTGTGAATAACAATTACGAGGAAAAAGCCCACCCAGAGAATGCAAGCTTAAACAATCTTCAGTTCCTTTGCCACCAGCCATGTTGAATATGAATTGCAAAAGAAAAAGCATCAAGCAAATTATCAGTAATAATCGACATCATAATTATGACCATCTTCCTCGGGGAAATATGCATCGTCCATATTTTCATTATTATCCCAATCCTGGTCACCATCCTCAAAAGTATCCGCTGATCTCAGCTCATCATCTTTTTGGTCCTCAACCTTGGACTGAAATTTGTCATGAGTATCAGACGGTAGATCAAATCGTACTTTCTTGGGATTACCCGCATCTGCCTGTAATATAGGTTACTCATCAGAAGACAATTTGTGAAACAATCGAATGTTCATAATGCATATGTTGCAAATTTTTCTTTTGTACATGTATAGAGCAACAAACAAAAGAAATGTCCTTAGACATTAATTTGACATATCTCAGTAATATATCAAATAACTATAGATTAATGAGTTGTTTAATACTAATATCTAATCCAGTAATAAGTTATTGAACAATGTAACAATAATCAAGTATTACATCAATAATCCCTTCTCATTTAACTGTCAATTGATTCAAGAGTGAGTTCCCAGACAGAGAAAACAAAATTGTTTGAATACTAAATCCTTTCCATATCTATTATTAATGTTTAAGGTTAGTACACAAAGATTAAAAAATTAAAAATGGACAAATATTTCAACAAAAGTATTCTTATTTAATTTTTTAGTTATTGTCATTAAATGCATAATAGATTTTTTAAGTTTTTCCTCCCAACTAAGGGATTTATTGGGGAAAAAAATATCGATTACAGATTAAACTTCTAAAACATAAATAGTTTTGAAATAAAAACAAAAGGCTAAAACATCAATCTATATAGAATGGAGGGGGCACTAGCTTAGAAATGCCATATAAAACCTATTACCGAACAAGTTTCAGCCAACAACTATAAAAGAAGATAATAAAATAGAGGAAAGAAAATCATTCATCTATTGAACAGATTAAAAATTGAAGAAATAGGAAAAACAAGATCAGTAAGCTAGACTTGATCGTGCAAAGTAACCACCAGCTTCCATTTAGTGGTGTGTACTTGGAACCTTTTTAAACAAGAGAAATAAAATAGCAATTAGATTATTGACTTAACTATTCCTGAAGGATCTTAACAATCAATTTTTAAATGTTGACAGCATGTGAATGACAGAATAGATGGAAGGAGTTTGACGTTTCAGCTATATCATATAAATATTTGTCTCGTTGGAAAAACTCAAGTGTACACAGATAAACATGTGTTAAAAGGAAAAGTGTCTCGAGAAAAAGAGTTCAAGAGAGACTTACTGGTTCATCTTCAAATAATTTTGCCAAGCAATCGAAATTGATTTTTTTACTGAGTCTCTGCAGAAGAATACAAGTAAACAAATATTATTAGTAATAGTATATTGCTCACTGACCTTACCGATACCACCGTCTGTACATAATAAGTCAAAAAGAACACACGCGTATGGACATAACCTCATCCCCATCCCAAAAGGAGACACAAGAGGCACTAAACCAGAATGATTAACCAGCAAATGAAACCAAGGACCAAGGTGAAAATCCATCACTACTCAGTGTTTAGAAAGACGCTAATGTTATTATGTTTTCCACAAGCTTGCAGCCCAATAAACAATTAATAATAAATGATTAGGAGATGTGGTTCAATATACAAATATTTCCACTACCTTGATATATTACACATTAAGATATAGTTTGGTGTTTGGCGTGTGAATATGACATAAAATTGATGAGCCTTGGAAATAGAATAGAACCTTCCAATTTTAAATTTATATTTTGGAGTTGATATTATTAATATTCGAATTCCAAGTTCAATTCTATGGGATTGAAAAATAACTAGTATATATCATATTAAAATATTAGCCTAGAGTGTTGCCCAAAAAAATATATTAGTCTAGAGTATGAACTGTAAGAATTACAATTATGAAGTAAATACCTAATATAAAACTTAAATGAAGATTTTATTATTTATATTATATTGTTCATTATCTTTGTCACTTTCATATTTTAGGAACCATTGGCATTGCCAATGGCAAACTCCAAGGACCATTATTGTCACTAGTGATTTCCGATCATCATTACTATAACCTCTTTTCCACCACTATTACTACCAACATACACCAACCATCATTACTATAGGCATCCTCTGACCCATCCTTCGACAACCATTGCAGACATCTTTAGACAATGCTACTATTAATGTTCTTTTAACCACAAACTGCCAGTGTCCTCCATCAATATCGCCCAGTTTCCTCCAATAGGTTCCATTTCAATTCAAAACTGTTTTTTTATATCTCAGTACATTATTCACGTGAACAAAAACAACACGATTCGTAACCCAATTATTACATAATTGGAATTTAAATTACAATTTCAAATTCTAATTTTAGTTTCATTTCCTCTTTTATTATGAAATTCACAACAGTTTACTTCCAACTTCCTTTTCTACCTCTTCCTTTCCTTCTTCAACTACAAAAGTTTGCTCTTGTCTCCTTCAACTATAGTAGGGATGTAGAATAAACAAACAAAATGTAGCTTAAGCATTGTTGCCTTGTTTTCTTAATACTTTCCAGTATGAACCCGATTTGGGATGTTTACACCAAATATAACTATATTGTCCAAGCATGACCGGTTCAAAGACGAGTTAAGCATTGGAAATCCTGTATAGCCAAGGAAATATTTTCAAGTTGGTTTTTGGTAACACAGGTGGAATCTCCAACACAACCTCTGATGCCCAGGATACATTTGGAATATGGAGTTTGCACGACTGGACATTTGTAGTTGTCCTGATAATGACTGGCCTAACAACAAATTTATGATAACTTTGATTAACACTATATTAGAATTTGAGTTTGAACCTAATTCAACCCCAAAAGCTGGCTTTAAGGTGAGGGTAGCCTTCCACTTATAACCATTATCTTTGGCATATCACTAAAGATTAAATGTTTTAAGTTATTAAGTGCAATTCGAAAAGTGGACGGCGATTAAATCTTGCACAAACACCATAAATTCTATTGTGTAAAGATATTGAATGTTTCATGATTCATGATCAAGCCTAATAGAAAACAACCAACCAATCTTCCAAAGTGCCTTGTAAATTGACTAATTTTGTTTTGGAAATCCTGGCTGAGGGCTAACTGGCCAAGTTGCTATCAGTCAAGTTAAGACTATTCCAGATTATAGAATAAATTTAACAAAACCATACTGAACATTTCATTGTAGAATGAAAAAAGGAATGTAAAAGGTGACATATTGAATCTTAACCATCAAATGCTTGATTTTCATTGATTAATTTCCTAGATATGTATGACTGCCTTATGCTTGATATTATTCCTAAAAACACATGACACGTAGTACAATAATTATGAAGAGCTTATCGGGAATTATCATATAGTTATTCCTAGGAACACTTATGTATGACACATATATACATTTATTTAGTGTTTAAATACCCTTAATAAATAACTTATGAGCTATAACACGCCTATAATCTATTTTCATCTTATTTCTACAAGCTTTCTAGAATAGCTTACGAACACTTAACTAAACTCCCTAGAATAGGTTATTAAATACACAGTTAAATAAGTTGTTTGCTCCAAACACAACCTTAAACCAAAACCTCCTTTTTCCTTTTTTTAATATTCTTTGGGACTCAAAAATAAATTTTAGACAATAAATAATAAGTTATAATTACATAAAGGTTTCGTGTGTTTGTAATCCGCTTGTAAGTGAGAACTTCAAATTCACAAATATAGATTTTGTGTTTGTAAGCATCCGCTTATAAGCATATGCCTAAACAAACTAGAAGCCATCTAATAAAGTTATTAAATAAATTATCTAAAGAAAATGCATAGATGAGTAGTTATTGAACAAATACCTTTGTTTTCACCATTTGGCAAGCGGCCTCTGCAGCAGATTGAGCAGGCCCTGAATTTTTTGCCTGTTGAGCTCGTCTCTGCTTCATTTCCTACAGTAGTGTATTTAACAAACCAAAAGATTATATGCTTGAAGTCTTATAGTACTTCTTGCAACATTTATCATACTATGTAGACAAAATTAAACTACGCATAACTATTGGATCCGCACTACGAAAGCGTTCCAGTTGGCCTGTATCCAAGAATGCTGTCACATTTGAAACTAACATAAATGTAAAAATGAATATTAATTAGATCAGAATATGAATTCAGTTCATTTGCCTAACATGTTGCTGGGGAATAAACAAGCATATCAATGAGTGTTTTACATAGACAAACTCATATGTATATATATATATATATATATATATATATATATATAGCAATATGACCATTGTTGAATCCTTAGCTCAAACAAAACAAACACACATTAGGTGTTCTGCTATTATTACCCTCCATATACACTCACTAGCTTGGACATTTTCTTTCTTGTTTCATCTTTCTTTTCTACATTCTGTGATTACTCATTTCATCATGAAAAAAACATGGACAGAGGTTGAGCTTGGGATACCATTTAATAAAACCATCCTGGAATAAGATGTGGCAAACTTCCAATTAGCCTTGACTTGCCAAATACAGATGATCTGGAAAATAAGAGAACACTACGGTGGTTGTTTCACCGATAAATTTTCCAGGGGCGGGCACATGGCGGCAGAGTGGACATTTCGGAAACAGCATTTAGCAAACAGCACCAGAGGATGATGTTCATTAATGGTAGAAAACACAACCGAAGAACGCCGAAAGGAAGAAATTCTATAAAAGAGTTTTGAACTTGTGCATGGTTGATTAGAATAATAGACTTCTGATTTTTTGTGAAGTTTCAGTATTTAGGAAATTCATTAGTGGAATAGTGATAAGACAGGTCACGGAGGATTGTACCACTCTAATACCATGTTGAAGTTATGGGTTTTACTCTTTTAGATAAAAGGAGAAGAGAAATAATATAAAGACTTGAATATGATTAATCATAATTTGATACAAAAGACTATGTAGCAACCCTTATTATAAAAGAAAATCCCACGTAAACAGAGAAATTGGGAAACAAATCACGATAATAACTAACTAACAAAAAATGAAAGCTAATCCTGAGAGATAATCTAATATAGAAAAAACTAATACTGTTACAACATAAACTAAGATACTCTAACATAATATCCTGATATTTTGCATAGTCTAACACCTACATTATTGAAGTGTAAGTGACATTATAGCACTGGTCATAAAAAATTTATAACATGAGACAGGATCAATTGATAGTAGTGCAAGACTAGGAACACCTGTACCAGAGGTAGAGAGTAAACATGATGTGATGTTATGACAAATTATCACATTCTTCAAGTATATCAAATTTAAATTCAATTGGTTACTGATAGGTCAAAATTTAGTAGAATAGACAATAGTTTTATAATTTGGAAAATCATATTCTAATTTAATGGTGTGCTAAGAAAACATAGATGAAAATCATTGATGTGATACATTGTTAACATGATTTATGTAATCAGAACTACAAATCCAACAACGGATGGATTTCATGGAAAAGTTTATCTTACAGGTGACAATCTCACTGAAAATTGATTCAAAAATACCTTTCTGGACTTTGCCACAGCTGCAGTAGCAGACTGATACCGCTCTCTTGCTGCTAGTACATCCTCAGGACAGTTTTTCATATTTTCTTCAAAAGCTTTCTTCTCAGCTGCTGCATATGCCTCCTTGGCAGCTTGCTCCTGAAAGAATATATAAAGCAGAGTGACATCCAATCCCGCAAAAGACGATGAAATAGAAAACCAGGGGAAAACAGAAGTATAAGCTGCAAGCACCCAGTTCTGAGTTTGAACAATCATCATAGAAAGTGGAAAAACTAACAGACTACTTTATCCAGCACTATTAAAAAATAAAATATTAAATAAAATTGTCTGTACCTTCATATAATCTTGGTTCTCATTTTCCCATATTATCCTTTTGCATTTTGTCTCTTCCTCATTGTTTAGGTACGGATCAACCTATGCAGCATTTTTGCAGTGACAATAATCAGTGTGTTATGCATGACAAAGACCTGATGGTACAATAGCGCAGGCACAAACATGTGTTTGTATGTGTAATACAAAGCAACACCAAGATGGAAAATTTTACAGGTGAAATATTAAGCTGCAAGAATAATAGAATCTAAAAACCTTGAATCGATATCTGATAACTTCTAGAAATAATAATGATTTGTGATAATCAACCAAACAAACTAGGCATAATTAAAGATGGATACTATTTCTGGTTGATTCAGAAATATAAGTATAACTAACCAACTTCTTTACAAAATAGATTAGGAGGGCTGTTTCCTAAAATCTCTTCATTCTTTTATTTGTTTCCTAAATTGGGGAGATTTGGTGCTGAAATTCAGTACAACTAGTGGAAGGCCTGTTGCCATGTTCTCTCTTATAAATCCCTCTGCTTGTAAGTAAATCATTTGAATTTGAATAAGAAATATATCAAGAGTTTTCCCCTATGTAAAAAACACTTTCTCTGGTAACAAGGAGAGCAAAAGATCTTGGCCATGTGATATGGGACACAGAACTAGATAAAGAAGACAATCTGGATTACTGACCATGATTAGTTCATCTTTTTAAATTTGTTAATTGGCATTTGCTAAATAGGATTACTTAACCTCTTCAGTTTGCTCTATTAATCAATTGGCTGATATCTTCACCAAAACTCTACGAGGACCCCAAATTGATTATATAATCAAAAAATTGGATAAATATGATATGCTCCAGCTTGAGAGGAGTGTTGATTATTAGTCATATTATGATTATTCTCTATTTATTATCGTTCATATAGTTTCCTATCTTTCCTTTTTTGAGAAATTTTCTCGTGTATATAAATGTGTACAACCTCTTTGTGAAATGCAAGTTATTCATTCTAAATTATTCAAGTAGCCCCCACAATATTTAGGCCCCAGATTCCCTAAGCCTAATCCACTATCCTACATAAGCATACAACACTTGGTTCCACATAGACTACTATGATTATTACTATTAGATGCTTTGCATACACTAAAATTTAAAGCCTGACTGATGAGTGATGACTTATTGCAACTGTTTAAACACTAAACAAAACACCGCCCAACCACAAAATCAAAAACAAAATACTGAAGAAGAAAAAGAATAGCTGACTTGTAATGAAATAAGATAAAACTGAGTATTTAATGGCCTATCGATCAAAAAGATCATGTTAGAAATCTAAAAATAGTTTTGCCAAAACAATGTAATACTAATAGTCATTTGCAGCTGTAAAAGCAGAAGCACTAACAGATAAAATATTAAACTTGTTAGTCACCTCTTGGTCATCAATATCAGACAAATTTCCTGATTCATCTTGAGCTTCTGCACTGGTGTCATCTTCTCTATGTGAGTCATCATACTCATCAGCTTTGGTGGTCTCTCTCCCAAAATTTTCCCCTAAAACCATTTTTGAGAAAGTTAAAAATTAATAGCTGTGAACAGAGGTAATATAGATCGCTGGAGAAAGAAAAATAAGAGTACATAGAAATACTTTCTAGCACAGAGGTAGCCAAATCTTCTTTTTGTTCCTTGCATGCACTATTTGACGGCTTAACCACCTAACAGAATATTTGAAAGCTGTATTAGTTTATAACTATGGCCATCACATGCGGTATAAAAAGAGAAGATGGAATTGTCAGTAGTAAGATGCCCATATATTCATTGGCTTGAGAAAAGATGGTTTCACTTAAGATAAGTACTATTTGAAAGTAAAAGCTTCTACTTAATCACATTTTTGTAAAAGCTTCTCATCTCAGTAGTACTCTTGTAGCATAAGACTAATACAACAAGTCATTGCTAAACATTGAAGATTTGGAGACTAGTAAGGTTCATATCTAATGCAGCTGGATAATTCAATCAAAACAATAATATTTATGGATCTGGTCCATAGTAGTAGTAGAAAAACAATTAAACCACAAGCATGGCATTTATGATATTTGGCACCACTATTTTGTCCTTGGAGTTTGTGCATATAGGTATACAGTCTCCTCCAAGATATAAAACAAAATTGAGTGAAATTTAAAATGATTTTTCAAAAAAAAAAACTTATTTCTGCTTAATTTATTGTCCAGCTTTAGTTATTTTGTTTCATTTATCAGACTTATCCTTAACCGTAAAGCCTAACTCAATTGGCAAATGCCGATATTGTTAGATTGTATATCATGTCCCAGATTTAAACCCGAGACCTCGCAGGTGTGTGCGAGTTTTTTTACCATTTCATCTACAGACCAAAAAAATTTATCAAACTTTCCTGGTTATATCAATTTATCTGGCAACTTAACTATAAAGAGACATAGCATGGGCACTTATAAAATGAAATGCAAACTACCCAAAGTCCCAATCAAGGTATACTTACATCGGCGCTTTCCTTAGAAAGTATTTTCTTCGCTCTCTCCCTCTCAGCACGCTGGAACGCAGGAGGATCCAAACCACCACCAAGTCCTCCCGAGAGCTTATCAAACTGTAAGTGTATCAATCGGTGTATCAATCGGCTCATTAGTAAACAGTAAAAATCATAATTGGTTTAGAACAAGCTAAACATCCAGACAAGAAAGAATATACTAACATCCTTGTAACATGTTTCACATAGTCCAAGTGCAAAATGGGGCACATTGCTATCTGCTTTGTGCTCACACAGTAGATCTTTTGTAGTAGATCCTTTGAATTCACTGTTTGACAATACAGACATATTTTTTTCATGCTCTTTTGCCATTGTATTCAACTCCTCAATCTGTAAGCATAATATACTTATGAAAAATTTCAATTCATTTTCAAATCCAACATTGAGTTCTCCTAAAAACACAAATCCAAAATTGTATAGAGCTCTGATAATCCCAAATATAAAAAGAGACCGCAGCATTAGAAGTCAGACACGTACAGTCAAGCTAGAAGAGTCTGTATTCTCAAATTCTACCAATCGCTTGGTCAATGTTGCCTCACATACATGGACGATTCTTAGCTGCATTAAAAAATAGAAAATCAAAAGACACCTAATAGAAGAAAATTACTAACTCTCAACTCAAGCAAAGCCACTAGAACATTATGAAATCTGGACACATCACTGAGTGAAGAGACAAATTATTCAGTGTATAACTAGTCTACTGAGAAGGTCAATACCATATGTTACAGCTAACATGATCATTCTCTATCATCAAGAAGCAAACAGAGTCTAATACTAAAACCCCCAATTTCGTGCATATAATGATACTAATACTGATACCGATTTATAGAAAGAAAAACCCAATTTCTGAAAAATAGAAGCCAAGCATAATGTCATATATATGATCCTGCAATCATATTTATGAATAAAAGGTTCCCGCGATTTCAGCGACAAAACAGGCAAAAAAAAATCTTAGAGTATGTTTTTTATCAACAGCGTATCTTGGACTATAACAATATCATTTCTTATATTTTTTTGTCATAGTATATCATAGTTTATAACATGCAAACACAGTGCACTGATCCCTTACGCTAGACAAGTGGTACAATATAATATCATATATCTTACATTGGTTTCTATATTTCTCTACATTTATTGATTAGATTTTGAATTTCATTAGGATTAGGAATTTATTGATTACATTATTTTTTACAATTCATAGTCTTTATTCTATCTTCCCGGATTCCTTTTTTAAAATCCTACAACTTCAACTCAAAGAAAGTTATAAAAATGTTAGAAAAAGTTAACGTAACTTACAATATCTGGCTTAGAGAAGGTAAAACCATGTGCAAGAGCAGAAATGTATAATGCTGCACCAAATAATCCACTGGGCTTCCTCCCTGTCTGTTTTCAAACGTAAGCAATACAATGTCATAATGATAAAAAGAATTCATATTTCACATCTAAAACTAATGCTTTCTTTTATCCAAATAACTGAGTAAAAATGCCAGATCAACAACAAGTCACCTGCATCCAGTCACGGTTCATACTCGCAATAATGTTCAGTGCAGTTTCAGAGACAGCCACATTTCTATGCTTTAACAAACCTACATGTAAATTTATCTAATAATGTTTCCTTGCTCAATAAAAAAAAAATCAGGATAGAAAATTAAAAGAAAAAATGCTAAAACCAAATTATATTAAAATTCTCATATAAATAACAAATAGAGGAATATTTTTCCATACTGACAGTATATAAGTTAAATTGTCTTCATAAATTTCTTTTTTTATCAAACGGACATTTAATTTAAAAATTAAAGGAAAATTTTCGCAACTCAAAGTAATTTAGGACTATTTTCAAATAGACATGCTGATAGTGATAAGGGTGAGACAGCCACATCAGCAGCTCTACAAGAAAAATGTCTATCTACTTTTTGAAGTGTGAAAAAATTTGCAGTGGTCTACTGCAAATAACAGCATACTTACTATTAGTATATTTATAAAGAAAAAGACTAGGATCAATAGGCTTTCGAACAATTGGGTGCTCTTGAAGCCTTAACACTTGACAAAGCTGCAAAAAAACTGCTCCAAGCACGTAACTGCATGACAAAGTCATGAACATGAACAAACAAGATTCAGAAACACACAAAACAGAGATACATTGTGATATAAGTAAACCAAATAGGGGGAAAAATATAGGCAGTGCCAGAACTCTAATAACAAAAGAAAAGCATACTCACACATTAATTCTTAAATAATTTGAAAAATCAATAAGGAGGTATGGCTTGTTATTATCCCTGCAAGAAAAAGAAGAATTTCAGCATGAAATATTAATGTTGAAACTTCAAATCATGGTGCAGCACTACAACGTAATTTACTAAAATATTAACAGGCTCAGGGAGGGATGCATAAGGAAGAGCAATAGGGGCTAGGGGAGAAGAGAAAGAGAGATGATAAGAAGCCCTTCCCACCAATCATCTTACTTTCAAGGGTTAATTGAAGAAAAAAAAATAGCTTTCTTGGTAGGGTATCAAAGCTAAAATTCCTAGGAAAAAAATGCCAATAAGTGGAAAAGAGGGAGAGTGCGACGAGAAGAAGACAAGATACCCTCCAAAAACAAAAATGTAAAATAAAAATAAGAAAATGGAAAAATGAAGCATGAAGGCTACGGGGTCCAGCATTTTTTTAATATCAGAAACAAGAACCTCTCTTCATCAAATAAATAAATGACTTTCCCTTCAAGCCACCGGGAGCCAAAGAGAAGCGATAAAACATAACCCGTTGTCGCCATAACAAATCTAGGGACAAAAGAGAATTCCTTACAAATACAAGCATTCCTCTTCCATTTTAAATACCCAAAACAACAGCATTCACAGGAACCTGGCACTAAAATTTTGAGCTTCGCCTCTTCTCCTTCTCCTTCTTTGCAATTGCAGCTATCTTGCTACCCGCTCTACTGCTATCCCTTTTTTTGTAAGGAGAAGTATTCAACAAAAACTTAACAATGTCTTACATTCCTACGAGACCAGCTCGCCGCCCTTCTGACTTAGACTTTTTCTTCCATTTGGTTTTGTGACCTTAAATCTAAGTTCACAGTTATTAACATTTTTTATTTGTCCAAACTCCCAATCACCCTGACTTTGAAAAGGGGGGCTATAAGAGTATCTCTCTACAATCTGTGATAGTGTGCTTGTACTAGTGTGTACATCAGTACAAAATTCATCGATAAATTGAAATTGGAAGCTCAAGCCCAAGCATTCATTTTAAATGAACTTAAGAACATAACTATATAACTATTTCACCTTCTACCTCGATTACAAGCACCCGAATCATAAATCTTATCTAGTGAATGTAGAAAAATAAAATATAAAATATATACACCACAAACAGATGACTTAGGTCCAAACAAATATACAGCTTTGCAGGCTAGCCTATCAGGTATATCGAAGTAAGCAAATGAGAATAATGCTTAATATTTGAAGTAAGCAAATGATAAAAAAAAAAAAAAAAAAAACAGACATGTTTTATTTATTCAAAAGATAAAAAATAATGGCTTGAAATTTCTATCAAGATCATTATCTGAACAGTTTAGGAACGGGAGCTTCAAAATTTCACATCATGTAGTTATTTAGAACTATAAGATGATAAATATACGAAGATTATTAGAGATAGAGCTTAGAGCTGGATGCAAGACCCGTGCCAAAAAGATTCCATACCGGAATGCAATATAGAGACATGCAGCCTGTACTTGCTCTGATTTACGTCCTCGGGTGAAATTTCGTTCAAGTGCTATCTTCAATAGGAAAACTCACGGATTAATTAAATAAAAAGGAAATCATTTCATTTGATATATTAATATATAGAAAGAGAGGACATGGATGAAGTTGAAAATAGTAGCATACTCGATACAAGGCCACAGCTTTATTGGTCATATCTTCCTCATGCACTCCAAGGCCAAAACTTAAATATCTCATTTCATCCCGAGCTGTAAACCAAAGAAAATTGGCACATGTGAATATAATATACAACTATCCAAACTTCCCTTTTATACCTGTTTTCCCTTAAACAGTGAGATCATCCTCAAATGCACACTATCAATTGCATTGGCTATTGTGAGCATTATTAGAGTATACTTTACTTGACTAATCTTAATGTGACAATTAAACAGCTATGAAGCATGGGTACTTCTAAAATAGTGAAGTACTTGTACCAGGTACTTATCCGATACCGGTACTCATGGGTACTCTGATTTTTTCGTTATTTTATTGCGAGTGAAATTGATCATTTTTTTATTATTAATATAATATTATTTGTGCATTTTAGTTTATTTGTTGCTGTAACCGAATACAATTTTTTTTTTAAAACTTATTTTGTAATTTTGTACTGTGAATTGAACAATTTAGCTCTCTTAATATAATTATATAAACAAATTCATGTTTTTCATTGATGTACCATAAGTTTATATTTTTTAAATGTTATATCTTGTACCCATACCCGGTACCGGTACCGGTACCTATCCATCATAGTTAAACACTAAACTTATTATCAGACCACAACTTTGAAATTTTTTAGGGATGGCCAGAAGAAAAGTAGCAGACTCTGACATATTCAACACTAACATGATAACAAGTTTAACGACTCTCACATGAGGTATATCATGCCAAATACTAAAAACAATTGATATTAAACAACACAACATTTTGGTAGCCGTCACTTAAAGTACATTCTGTATGTGAAATCGGTAATGAGGTTTAACAAAGATGTACCTCTATCTAAAGTCCTTTGACGTGATTCAGTGATATCGTTTCGAATGGACGATACAAAATTTCCCGATACCTTGCTCTATCAAACACAGATAAGGAAAACCATAATAAAATAAGTAACAAAAACTAGAGTGTAAGTTGCCAAAATAAAAGCAAATGACAAAACAAATTCTCATGGAAACCACAATAAAACTTGTCTTTTTTCTTAACACCACATCCTCAATTTTAAACCTCAAAGTCCTCAAACCTAAAAAAGAAAAAAGAAAAAAAAACCACCTTCTCCTAACAATCTACCATTACCTGCCCTGCTGAGTTTTTAACAAAAGTTGTCTCCTCAGCAAAAAAGTGATCTTCCAACACTTTCCCACAGGAACTACAAACTCTGAGAACCAAAGAAAAAAATATCATTATATATATAAGCAGTTTTTCAGTTTCACTACACATTCCAAATTCCACAAGCATAATAAGAGTTACAAAATTTGCAAATCTTAATAGAAATTAATTAAAAAAAAGTTTGTTGATTGAATTAGTTTGGAAGCGTGAAGTTAGAAACTCACAAGTAACATTCATCGACTCGTTCGGTGGTAACGTTTTTGACACAGTGATCGCAGAAAACCATTGTGCCTTGAAAACAGATGAATCTACAGAGTAAGTGAATGAGTGAGAGATATGGAAAATCGTGGAGGGATTGAAACCGTGTTGAATCGAACTTTTAATTGTTAGTTAGGGTTCATCTTATTGTATTCGTGGGAGTGCCAATGATGTGTCATAAATAAACCGCCAAATTAATTGATTAATAATAATTAAAATTGTCACATATCGTGCTGAAATTTTTCCTCGCTTTAAATTTTAAAAAGAATCCCTATAAAGTCTAGAATTAATTATAAATGGAATTTTTCGTGTAATTTGAGTATCATTCACGCAGCTGCTAAAACTAATATTCTGTGCCTCTATTTTTTATCATTTATATAATCAAATTTTAATTTTTTATAACAATTTATATTTTTTAAAACAAATGAGAAATAACAGTTTTAATCACTCCATTTTATTCAACCATATTTTTTATTCCTCTATTATTAAAATTGCTGACATTTGATCCTTTTTTATTTTAATTTTAATTTTGGTGATATGACAATAATTTAAATGATGTTGAAATTATATTTAATTTTAAATTAATTAATATCACTTTTATAATTTTGAAATCAATAAATAAAAATTGTATTCAATTTTTAAAAAATTTCTAAAAAAATTACTATTTTTTGCTTTAAAAATTTCTAAAAAAATATAAAAGTCACAAAAGCTATTTACTTTTCTTTTTTTTAAATTTATTTTTCTTTACTCTTATTTTCTTTAAAAAAAATAGTATAGAAAAGAAGATTAATTATTTTAAAGCCAAAAAAATTAATTTAATTTTTTAATGTAAAGAAAAGTAATTTTTTTAAATGTAAGGAATTTTTTGTGACTTTTTAATTTTTTTTTCATAAATTTATATAGCAAAAATAGTAGTTTTGAATATATATATATATATATATATATATATATATTGTTTTCAAAAAATTTAAAACAAAGAAAATAAATTTAAGTTAAAAAAAATTATTAAAGTCGTATTAAATAATTTAAAATTAAATTTCAATTATACGTCACCATAATTTTCAACACTATCATGTATACGTTACTTAAATTATTGTCACCAAATCGAAGTTCAAATTAAGAAGTCAGATCGAATGTCAACAATTTTGAAAATAAATGAACAAAAATTGCAGGGGAAAATTTGAAAACCAAAATTGTGAATTTATTAAAATAGTGGATTAAAATTGTATTTTTGCCTAAAAATTAAGCAAAATTATATTTGTAGTTCTTTATCTTATTTAGTTGTAACAATTTAATCCTTTATATTTTTCTCCATATAAATCATTGAAATATGTGTTTAGATTGATATTTGCAAATGTACTTTTGAATAAACTTTATTTTGCAAATATATTTTTAGTTAAAATTTAGTTTTCTCTAACATAATTTATATTTATTTAAATTAGATAATCAAATGTACTTTTAAACGTGTATTGACTAAAAATGGTATATATTTTATTATAATGTAATGTGAATTTTGGAGTTAGTGTATTTTGTAATTAATGGCAAAATAAGTATCATGTTTTTTCATATTTCTAACACGTGAAATGAATAGTACAAAAGTACATATTATGTTACTCTTAACTAAATATAGATTTGGGTTTAAAATTAAGTTTGATTAATAGTAGCTATTAATAATGAAGCAAACATAATGGCAACTCCATTTTTCATTACAAAATTACATTTATACTTCTAAATAAAAATCCAAACATGCTCTAATTTTTAAAACATGTACAAATTAATTCTTTTTATTTTTTAAATGTTGCTGTGTCAAACTACATTTGATTATTTCTTAACAAAAATTTTATATAAATTTTTCAAAATAATAATTAATAAAGTCAATAACAATAAAAACAATTTATAATACTTTAATTTTTACAAACACTTGAAGAGTACTCTCTTTCAAATGAGAGATCAATTATACCAAAGTAACACAAACTTATTTTACAAAATTCACTATTAATTTAAAAGTTTATATATAATATAGATTATTACCGTAAATTTTTATGTAATCTTGTAATTGTCTAATATATTATTTAGATTCATTGGGATTAATATTGTTCGATAAAAGTGCAAGAGATATAAAAGATTTTTATAATAGTGTCAACATTTATAGGGATGATGAGTATAAATTTTCAATTCATCAATGAATCATATAAAATATAAAATTTATAAGCACTATAATCAAGTGGTTCTTAAAGCATGCATGGTGAAATTATTGGAGCAGAAGTGCCATTAACATCACATAACCATTTGTGAATGTCATTTAACCAGTGCAACTCGAGAATCTATCTCGATTATAAATTCGGTAACAAAAACACAAATGTAATGAACAATGGACTCAGATTGAAAAGAAAAAAATTCCATATAAAGAATGAAACAAATAAGCAAAAAATTGAAGAAACACCAAAACAGAAGTTAAGATGCAAAAAAAAGAAAAATTGTTAAGATGCGCATCTAGCTAGTCTAAATCCACATACATTGGGAAAGAGCTAGTGCACAGCACCACCAAGCTGATTTACGATTATTGTAGTATATTGGACAATATATAGTATATACTCCATATATATTCAACTATATCCGTAGTTTCAAACAATTGCACCAATACCTCAGACAAATCAATGACTGATGAATTTTAAAACCTAGCTAAGATGTGATTATTCCTGTTGAAAAAGTTGTTTTTCATCAAAAAAACAGATAAGGGTACTTAACGAGGAAGAACCATAGAAGAAGTTTTAGGAAAACACTAGCTATCATAAATATTCAATTTATCTGTAGACATGATTGAATGTAGTTTTTCTTTTAGATAAATAAATACTTTTTAGTATGAAACACAATATCTTTAACACGTTTTATGTCAAATGGAGTACCTCTGCTAGATAATAAATAGCTTTACCAAGAATAACTCTAAATAACACCTCCCTACCATGTGTCAAAAAAACAAACCCACCTACCTACCATGTGTAAAAAAAATACCTACCTACCAAACAATTTCCCGCTATAACAACTCTCAAGCTGAAGGTTCATGCATGTGAATAAAAACGACGAGAAAAACCCACTGAGTGATAAAAGCTTAAACAATCTTCAGTTCCTCTGCCAGCAGCCATATTGAATATGAATTGCAAAAGAAAAAGCATCAAGCAAATTGTTAGTAATAATCGTCATCATAATTATGACCATCTTCCTCAGGGAAATATGCATCATCCATATTTTCAATATTATCCCAATCCTGATCACCATTCTCAAAATTATCCGCTGATCCCAGCTCATCATCCGTTTGGTCCTCAACCTTGGACTGAAATTTGTCATCATTATCAGAGGGTAGATCAAATCGTACTTTCTTGGGATTACCCGCATCTGCCTGTAATATAGGTTAATCATCAGAAGACAATTTGCGAAACAATTGAATGTTCATTATGGCATATGTTGCAAATTTTTCTATTAAACATATATAGAGCAACAAACAAAAGAAATGTCCTTAGACATTAATTTGACACATCTCAATAATGTATCAACATGTGAAAGAATGAATAGATGGAATGAGTTTGACGTTTCAGCTATATCACACAAATATTTGTCTCGTTGGAATAACTCAAGTGTATGCAGATAAACATGTGTTAAAAGGAAGAGTGTCCCAAGAGAAAAAGAGTTCAAGAGAGAGTTACTGGTTCGTCTTCAAATAATTTTGCCAGGCAATCGAAATTGATTTTTTTACTGAGTCTCTGCAGAAGATACACGTAAACAAATTATTAGTAATTAGTCATATATAAACAATTTCAGAAGATCTTATGCCAATATATAAAATAACTAACATTAATAACTAGTATATATCATATTAAAATAATGGTCTAGAGTCGGGACTGTAAGAATTATAATTATAAATAAATGGCTAATATAAAACTATAACGAAGATTTTATATTTTATTCTTCATTATCTATGTCATTTTCATATTTTATTGCCAATGGCAAACTCCAAAGACTATTAAAGTCACTGGTGATTTCCGATCATCATTACTATAACCTCCTTTCCACCACTATTACTACCAACATAAACCAACCATCATTACTATAGGCATCCTCCGACTTATGCTGCTTCCTGAATCATTCATCAACCATTGCAATCAGTGTCCTCCTATCGTCATCCTCAAACAGCCATCATTGCGGACATCCTCAAACAATACTACTATTAATGTCCTTTTAACCACAAGCTGCCAGTGTCCTCCATTACTATCGCCCCAGTTTCCTCCAATAGTTTCCATTTCAATTCAAAACTGTTGTTTTATATATCAGTACTTTATTCACGTGAACAAAAAGAACACGATTCATAACCCAATTTTTACATAATTGAAATTTAAATTACAATTACAATTACAATTTCAAATTCTAATTTTAGTTTCATTTCCTCTTTTATTATGAAATTCACAACAGTTTACTTCCAACTTCCTTTTCTACCTCTTCCTTCCGTTCTTCAACTCCAAAAGTTTTCTGCTGTCTCCCTCAACTATAGTAGGGATTTAGAACAAACAAGAAAAATGTAACTTGAGCATTGTTGTTGCTTTGTTTTCTTAATATTTTCCAGTATGAACCCGATTTGGGATTTTTAGACCAAATATAACTACATTGTCCAAGCATGACCGGTTCAAACACAAGTTAAGTATTGGAAATCCTCCAAAGAAATATTTTCAAGTTGGTATGACAAAGGTGGAATCTCCAACACGACCTCTGAAGCCCAGGATAGGACATTTGGAATGTGAAGTTTGCACAACTGGTCATTTGTAGTTGTCCTAATAGGACATTTGGGTTTGAACCTAATTCAACCCTAAAAGCTAGCTTTAAGGTGAGGTTTGCCTTCCACTTATAACCATTATCTTTGGCATATCACTAAGGATTAAATCTTTTAAGTTATTAAGTGCAATTCGAAAAATGGACGGCGATTAATTCTTGCACGAACACCATAAATTCTATTGTGTAAAGATATAGAATGTTACATGATTCATGATCAAGCAACCAATCTTCCAAAGTGCCTTGTAAATTGACTTGTTTTGTTTTGGAAATCCTGGCTGAGGGCTAAGTTTGGCTGTAAACCAAGTAAAACTAGTCCAAATTATAGAATAATGGAAAAGTGATAACAATTTCAAATTCACAAATATAGATGTTTGCGTGTTTGTCAGCATCTGCCTATATGCATAAGCCTAAACAAACTAGAAGCCATCAAATAATGTTAATAAATAAATTATTTAAAGAAAATGCATGGATGAATGTTTTATTGAACAAATACCTTTCTTTTCTCCATTTGGCAAGCGGCCTCTTCAGCAGATTGAGCAGGCCCTGAATTTTTTGCCTGTTGAGCTCGTCTCTGCTTCATTTCCTACAGTAGTGTATTTAACAAACCAAAAGATTATATGCTTGAAGTCTTACAGTACTTCATGCAACATTTATCATACTGTGTAGACAAAATAAAACTATGCATAACTATTGGATCCGCACTACTAAAGCGTTCCTGTTGGCCTGTATATCCAAGAATGCTATCACATTTGAAACTAATATAAATTTAAAAATGAATATTAATTTGATCATAATATGAATTCAGCTAATTTACCAAACATGTTACTGGGGAATAAACAAGCATATGAATGAGTGTTTTACATAGACAAACTCATACATATATATATTTATGTATATTTATATATACGTCTGTGGTGGTTTCATGATAAATTTTCCAGGGGCAGCACATGGCAGCAGAGATAGAGAGTAAATGTGATATGGTATTACGGGAAATTATCACATTCTTCAAGTATACCAAATTTAAATTCAATTGGTTACTGATAGGTCAAAATCTAGTAGAGTAGACAATAGTTTTATAATTTGGAAAATCATATTCGAATTTATGGTGTGCTAAGAAAATAAAACACAAGATTAAAATAATTGATGGGATACATTCCTAACATGATTTATGTAATCAGAACTAAAAATCCAAAAGCGGATGAATTTCATGGAAAAGTCTATCTTACAGATGACAATCTCACTGAAAATTGATTCCAAAAGTACCTTTCTGGATTTTGCCACAGCTGCAGCAGCTGCTACCTTGGCTGCTTGCTCCTGAAAGAATATATAAAGTAGCTGAGTGAGATTCAGTCCACTTTAACTCCCGCAAAAGAAAATGAAATAGAAAACCAGGGGAAAACAGAAGTATAAGCTACAAGCACCCAGTTCTGAATTTGAACAATCATAATACAAAGTGGAAAAACTAACAGACTACTTTATCCAGCACTATTAAAAACTAAAACTGTCTGTACCTTGAGATACTTTTGGTTCTCATTTTCCCATATTATCTTCTTGTAATACTTCTCTTTCGTATTATTAAGGTACCCATCAACCTATGCAGCATTTTAGCGGTGAGAATAACCAGTGTGTTATGCATGACAAAGACCTGATAGAACAATAGCACAGACACAAGCATGTGTTTGTATTTGTGTAGTACAAAACAACACCAAGATGGAAATTTAGGGCCTAACAACAAGCAGAGAAATAAATTTGGCCAGGTGAAATATTAAGCTACAAGAATAAAAAAATAAAAAAAATCTTGAATAAAAAAAAGAGTATCCAATAACCTATCGATCAAATAGATTATGTTAAATATCTGAAAATAGTTTTGCCAAAACAATGTAAATATCCATTTGCGGCTCTAAAAGCAGTTGCAGTAACAGATAAATAAAATATTACACATGTTATGTTAGTCACCTCTTGATCATCAATATCAGAGAAATTTCCCGATTCATCTTTATCAGAGGTAGCCAAATCTTCATGCTCTTTTGCCATTGTATTTATTATACAACTCCTCAACCTATAATCATATAATAGATTGATGAAAATTTACAATTCAATTTCAAATCCAACTTTGAGTTCACCCAAAAACACAAGAGTCGAAAATCGTATTGAGCTTTGATAATCCCAAATATAAAAAGAGAGGGCAGCATTAGAAGTCAGGTTGCACAAAATAAGGGGGATATAGAACAGTTACCGGAAGAACGTACAGAACCACCGGCGATCGCACAGGACTTCCGGAGATGAAATTGGGAATGCCGGAGACAGAGTAAGAGCGCGAGATGAAAGGCAGTATAACAAACCCTGGTGTCCTGCTGTGTTTATGTTTATAATTATCAAAATCCCAAAAATACCCTCACAAAAGCACAAATAGCTTTCAAATTTTGGTGGCTATTTTGAAATTTCACTGGGAATACAGGGTTCCCGCGATTTCAGCGCCAAAACTGGCGAACAAATTCTCAGGAATAAACTGAGTATGAGTTTTTGAAAACTGTGAGTATTTTTTCCTCTATCGAATCATTTGAATTATCGCTCAATCTATGAGATTTTGAACTCAGAAATACATTATAATTTCACTAGTTTTATCGTAGTCTAATCCTATTTTTAGAAAAACACAAAATAATCAAAATTACTTTTTATTTTCATAAAAAAAATTACTTTTTATAAAAGTGATCTTTAACTTATTTAAAAAGAAATTTTAAATTAATATTTAATTTTTTGATTAAAATAATTAGCATTAAAAATTTTTAAAAAAAATGCTACAAAACTCAAATGTTACATATAGTTAAGACTTAGGATCCTATGTCAAGGGTGCAAATTAATTTACTTAATATTAAATATAGTTTTAATCTTAAAATTTATCAAATTCGCATTTATTTTTGTAAAAAAAGTTAGTCACATTACTAACTTTTGAAATATGTAATTTTTTAATGTGGACTTTTTATAAGAAATACTATGTACTTTTTGAAATATAGTGTGTGTTGTCTTCTTAATGTGCATCCGTAGAAATTAAAACTGAATTTTAGAAATGTATATTACAAAAGTTGGGAAACGAAAATACCTCCCTTCTCAAATTTAAAGCCTACAAATAAATTTGAATTTTACGAATTTTGGATGACAAAAAATATATTGGACCTAACACATTAATATATATATATATATTATGAAAACACTATAACTTTTTTTTATGTGATTTTACGTATTAGAATTGTTGAATTATAAGTTTGTTGTCATTGTTCTTAAAGATATCTTTTTCAATAAGACATTGCATGTGCAAGATAAGAAAGAGAATGAATGATCTTCGACACCTTCAGCTCAACATTAACTAATTGAAGTTATTTTTGAAAAAATATTATAAGTTAGGTGAAAAAAATGTCACGATTCGAAAACTAAACGTTGTGACCAACGTATAAGCTATACTTCTAGCATAGCAAGTCTAGCATCTAACTTAATAATTAAGTAATTAAATAGATTCAAATAACCATTTAATATATATATATATATATATATATAGTTTTTCTCTAGATTTCGACAGAGTATTTTTGTAAGTTCAATGTTTCCCAATTTATAAAATTCTGTTTTAAACTTTTAACTTAGTTATATTTCAAAAAGCACAATCTAAATATTTAATATATTTCTCAAAAGACTTTTTAAACTCAAAATAGTTGCAAAATATATCACGATTCAACATACTTTACAAAAGGGTCTTCGACCAAAGAAGCATAACAAAAAAAAATTATTAAGAGTTGAATTTACTAAGAACTTGCTATTCAGCTACCTACGAATTTGGAAAAAAATGAACAACATGAAGAGGTAAGTCACAAAGACTTAGTGAGGAGACAACAACCACCACCAACTTAAGGAAAACACACAAAAAACACTAATAATTGTTTTACAATCTTGTGGCAATATGTTAAACAATACTACCTAAAATGTAGGTAATTATCAAGTAAAGTATACAGAAAATAAAATTATTAAATTTATAATTTAGCTGTTCAGATAGAAATATTTAAAATCCAATTCATGCAAAAGTGAAATCAAAATGAGCAACTTTAAAAATATCATAGAAAATCAAATAAATAAAAACATAGTGTTTTTTTTAACCAAGAGACAGTTTGATCTCATTGATAGCTCTCTCCTTTTAAGGGTGACATTTCCCTTAGGAGTGGCTCCATATAGGGATAGCCCTCTACTCTCAATCCTGCAACGCATCAATTGAGGAGCTTACATCTCGTTGATAGCCCTCTCCTCCTAATGACGACATCTCGCGTATGGACGACTCCATATAAAGGTTAACTCTCCCTCAATCAAAACGACGTAACTAAGTGCATCTACCACCGTTAACTATTTCATAATTATAACAACGATTTTCAAAAATTATCTCTTATTTCATCGTAACTCATAAAAAACTTATTCAACTGTATATTATATTAATTTGATGTTTAAATGTTTTAATTATGCAATGGGTGGGATTTGAGTTATTTTAATTATTTATTATTATTATTATTATTATTATTATTATTTTTATGAAACGGTGGGTTTCAAAAAACCTCTATAAACTATAGGAAAAAGCCACCTATCAAACAATCTATTTTGATTATATAAGCACTAGACTTATCAAACACAATCATAATATTCTTATCGTTCTTACAAACATTAATTTTACAAGTGTTCGATAAACTCTATGATATCTCTTATATTGGATTCAGTATTATCCTCTCACCTTAAAAAAATATTTCATTCAAAATTAAATTTTCTTTATAGATAAAAATTTAGCTTATGAGAGTCATACATCCCATTTAAAATTAGGGAGAACACTCTATCTTAAAACAATTTTTAACTTGAAAGAGTGTTTGGAATTTGAATTAAAAGAGCTCAAACATTTCAAATCATCAAATCTTTGGTATGATGAGTGCTTTTTTTTTTTTTTTTTTATTTCTAAACGAAATAATAAAAAAATTCACACACAATTTTAAAGCTTTGAACTCTGAACATAATATTCAAATCTAAAAATATTAACACTTGTTAGTTGAACTGAGTCTTATAACGTGAGTGTTTTTATCATGTTTCATGAGTACACATAATTGTAAAACAAATCAACAAAAGTTCAAAGACAAAATAATAATAATAATAATCGTCTAATATTAACCAAATTTTCAGTATAGTGTCTTTACGAACTATCAATTAAATGGTTACCAAAACTCGCTTAATCAGAAATCTTGAGTTCAATCATAAAAATGCAGCATCATCAAAACTTTTAAAATAATGCATTGTCGTACGTCCATACGATACTATAAACTCGAGGATGGTCATATCCAATTTGTATAAAAAAGTGTTTACCTACACTGCATTTGGTGAAAAAATCTATCAGACAAAATTTTCTTTATCAAATTTTTTAGCCTTCTTGATCCAGGACCAGGTTTAAGAACACCATAATTCTGAGTTCTCAAACGAGAACATGCTTTGTTTTTTCCACCCTCATAGCACCAACCACCAAAAGAAAATCCCCTCTTATACTTCTTCAAAAGCTCTCTATCAATTTTATCAAGAACAGGATCATTTCTCTTGAATTTTCGTGCGAACGGACGGCTACTCAGAACCATTTTCCTATAATCTTTAACTCCAAGAGACCTAGGATGTTGTTTTGGAGGATTGTCCCAAGTGATGTAGTGAAAATCATGGTTGGCTGTGGTGTTCTTGTAATCTTCTGAGTTGCATATTACTGTTTGGAAATATCCTTCTGGTGATGAGACAAAATTTGTGTAGTAGAGTAGTAAGGTTCTTGGTAGATTTTCCCACCCCATAATGCAATACTCAGCAAATGATCTTGATACTATTGTCCAAGCTGAACCTGAATTTTATGAAAATTGGTCACATTATAGATTATGTCATACAATTTTAGAGGTCTAATATAATGTAATCATATAAAGTTTTCATAAAATCTACCATTTATCTCAACAACCATTTTTAGAAAAAGAAAAATTAAACAAACCTTGCATAATTAACTATCAGCTCCTAAACAATAGTTTATCTTACAACTTGAATTTAACTTATCGTTTCCTACTGAAAGATGTAGCTCAATGAAATGAGTTGAGATAAATTTGATCTCTACCACTAACATTTTATTAAAGTCATAAGAAAAATATTTGGTATATTAATTATTTTATAAATTTTGTGTGTATAGAACATATATCAAGTTTAAAAAAAAAATTCCCTCAAAAAGTTTATAAAAAAATGTGTAGAGTTAATTAATACCTAAATATTTATTTATGTGCATTATTGTTTAAAAAGATTTGAATCCCTCTCAAACAAAAAAATACGTCAAGTGCACAAGTGGAACCCTTATTCAACAAGCTAATAGATATTGTAGTTTTTTAGGAAATTTCAAAATCTTTAGTAATACAGTACTAGGAAATTATGCATAGAAAAGTTAACAATTTGGAACAGATTCTTTTCCTGGTTTCCGAACTTAAAAAATTAGAAAAGGAAAATGATTAGCAGAGAAGTTAGTATTTTATTATGTGTGTCTGAAATTGAGACTGACATAGAAAACAACGAAAAAAAATGATGTTATTGTGTATGTTTCATTGAAAAAGTCAAAATTGATTCTAGGGCTCAAAATTTGTTTTTGATATGGTAAGATGAATTTGAGTAAAATTCTAGAATTAATTCTTAAAAAATTCATTTGTCTTAAAAAAAAGTTTTTCATTACTAGACAAATATAAAACAACTTATGATTTGAAATTTCTAGAAAATAATTTCTAAGTTATTGAGTACCAAAATCACATTTTTTTTAAATTTGTAACGGCTTTTATTATTTTTTTATAACATAAAAATTTATACTTTCCATCACTTTTGGCTATAATTAATTTTTTTTAAATCTCTAAAAAATAATTTCTAAATTATTGAATTCTAAATTTTTTTTTTTATAATTTGTAACTAACACACTTTTATTATTCCATTTATTTTCTATAAATCTATCCAAACATAAAAATTTACACTTTTAATCACTTTCAACTATAATAATTTATTTAAAATCTCTAAAAAATAATTTCTAAATTATTAAATATTAAAATCACTTTTTTTATAATTTGTAACAACGTACTTTTATCATTCAACTTCCTTTCCATAAATCTATCAAAACATAAAAATTTATATTTTCAACTACTTTCAGCTATAATTAACTTAATTATTTTTTTTATCCTGTCATGTTTCCCTGATTAAATACTTATGTGTTCTGTTCCTCTATAGGTAAGAAGGCACGTGAATTTCTAGAATCAATCAACAACTTAACTAAAAGGCATCGTGCATGTGCATCTACTAGATAGAAGTGGACACTGCACACCACCACCACCATATGTAGTCACATGTGTATTTTCTCAATGAACCATATTCATTACTTACCTGACTTTCAAAATTAATTTCACAAATCTCTTTATGTAAGAAGAACAATTTCACAAATCTCTTTACTTACCTGTCTAAAAAAGCTTAAGTAAAGTAGCAAAATTAATAGTATGCAAGGTTCGGGGACGCCAAAGTCCCCCTAGAACATAATTATTTCTATGCTACTATAACAATTTTTCTACTAACAATAATATCCCCTAACCATATAAAATTCTTCAACCCATAATTCAAATTTTTTTATAAGAGAGATTGATCATGCGTAAATATGAAAGTTGTATACCTAACATATCATAAATAATAGATTTAACTAATTGAAAGCATCCCATAATTGATAAAATTGATCATTTCAAAACAGAAAATTCACTTTTAATCAATCAACAATAAACTGCAAATAATATGTTTTAGGCTTCCCTCGAAATAATGAGACTCCCAAGTAAGTAAACAATATTGATCGAGATGAAAAGCCCAGAAGAAAAAAAAAACTAATTTCTTGAACCCGTCTAGAAGATATTGAACCAACATGTTTTACTTGGTGAGATTTTTGTATTTGAAATGACTTTTATCGCAATTGATATAATCTTTTATTCTACCGTTTTAGTTAAGCATGATTACTGCACTTTTTTTCCCTTGACCTTGATTTTATTTATTCAGATTTTTCAACTAAGGTTTTTAACGAAACAGTGTTGTCTATACTTGTTTACGTATGTTTTGGCCTAGTCCCTCAAACTTTTTGTTTTTTATTTTAGGCAAAAATATACTTATAGTATTTTAAGTTTAACTCAATTCCGCCTTAGGTCCTTTAAATTTATTTTATTTCGATTTGATCATTTAAGTTACATTTTGTTTGCACTATTAGTCATTTATCTCAATTTCGACAACAATTAATTCAATTGAAAGCTTATGATAATTTGAAACTCTACCAAATGCTTCAACAATATGTCTTTGATATCAATCATTCATCAAATCTTATAGATGATTTATATTTTTTTATATTCTCTACGACAATTTAAACACACGTATAACCTTAAAAATAAAATAATAAAGATTTATCCACATAATCAATGTATTTAATTTTCTTCACATGCAAAGTAGTTTGGATAATCAACTTGTTTTGATTGATTCTTAACATTTTATTACAGTAATTCGACAAAATTATCAAACATAACATACTAAATACGTAATTTAATATATCTTCAAGACCAATGGGACAAACAAATATAATTTAAAAGACTAAATTAGAGAACAAATAACTTAAAGAATTTAAGCAAAAATTAAACTAAATTTAAATGATTAAATATATACGAAACATTTACATTCTAATTTTTTTACTAAATAAATAAATAAAGGTGTTTATATTTTTGTCCCTCATAACCATGCTTAATCAAAATAGATACTAATACTTCTAAAAATGTTATTAGTGGGTAAGGAGGTTGTGGGGTTTTACTCAGCCGACATAGTTAGGTAAGTTTATTGATGCCACATTATAACACTACCACCTACCGTTAAATTACCTTCCATAACGGACAAATAACCGAAAGGGACACTCGTTTTTTTTTAGCATCCAAAACATTGATAGTTTAATCCTTAATCTCCAAATATCCAACCACAACACGTAACTTCTGATGCATCAAATGTTCAGATGTTTGGTTTGTGATATATACTTCAAAACCTTTAATTTTATCACATTTAGAATTAATATATTTTAGTATGTTCTAATGGAAAATTTATAAGCTAAGTGACATAGATGTTAAATTAATATTATACTACCAAATAAGTAAATGCAAAAGGTGACATATATATAAAATACAGATAAGATGTCAAATATGTTCTAAGAAGGACATTAACCCATCACTATAAACTATGACACTCAATGGATGTTTGGATTTACATTGAGTTTCACATAATTACATTGAAGCACAATAAAAAATTTACAAAAGTTTTATATATTTGAACTTCAATAATTTGACACCATAAAAATCATTTTCTAAAATGCTAATTCAAAATAGTTATTTCATTTTCAACATAAAAATTATTTTTCAAGAAAATAATTTTAAAAATTAATCTTTAAAAAATCTAAAACAATATGTAATTATCTTTTTTATTCAACATGGTCCTTTTGGTCATGAAGGGATCTCGAGAATTATTATATTGAGATAAAAACAACCACATAGCCTACAAATCTTAAAATAATGAATTTATGGATTCTTCTACTTATACAAGTGTTTAATATTTATTTTTGGCTACATAGCATATGGGGTCCTTAACTTAATTTCAGTTAACGTTTTAGTCATTTATCTTTTTTATTCTTTTCGGTTTGGTCCTTTATTTTAATTTTAAGTTCATTTTGATCTTTTATGTTTTAAAATGTCAACAATATTATTCTTTTTTTTTTACAAAAATTCATCAAAATTTTCAACCAAAATCCATAAAATTAATTATATTCTTTCATTAATACAAATTTCATCAGATTCGTAACTCAAATATTCAAATAAACTCATATTTTCATTCTTTATTTCACTTAAAATTAAAATAAATGATCAAATCGAAAAAAAAAAGATAAAATACTAAAACGTTAACTGAAATTAAGTTAATGGACCACGTATACTATTTAGCATTTATTTTTTTATTTTTTCAATGTAACGTAACCCTATTTTACTCTAGCTTGACGATGTACCAACGTAACATAACATGTACATGCCCGTTAAATACTTAGCATAAAAGGCAAGATAACATACGTGTAATGAAAGGGACAAGAAGAAAGGCACTTGCAAACACACATTAGCAAATAAGTCGATAATAAGTTGAGAGATTGAAATGAAGAGAAATAAAACCTGTGTAGAGTTTAAAAGATGTTGGCAAACTTCTTTGCTTAATGACCCACCAAATCTCTGATTTATTGAGGCTATAAAGTCCTGGGTCTATAATCATTGGCTTCCCTCTCTTATTCCTAAAATAAAATTAGATATTAAAGAAAAAAAACTCATGAAATTAATTAAGACAAAACACAAGGCATGAAACACCAATTAATTCCACTCACAGTTTCCAACCCAAACGACTACTGTGTTGTATGAAATTAATATCTCTTGGCACCTCAGAAAAAGCATGGATCAGATCTGAAAGTTCAAAAAAGTTCATACCATTAATTTAAATCAACCATTAACAAATGCAATCACCATATTTAACATCATTTCACAAACCCAAAAAAATAAAATTACTATTGATATGATATTAATCACACTAATTAATTAGACTAATCAATTTATTAGTCTAATTAATTGTTTTTATTGTCAAAGATTTAAAATCTTGAAACAAGTAAAACAATGGTAACTGAAATTAAAAACACAAACAAAAATTGGATTAGCAAAAATGGTATAATAGCATTTGATTTTAAGGCCACTCACCATACCATCTTGTGTGACTAAAGGATAATCAGAAGCACTAAGATTAATAAACCAATCCCAATGACATGTCCTAAGAAGCATAGCCATAGCATGAAGAGTAGTTGCAAGCATAGTTGGTCCTCTATATGTAACCAAATTAGGCTTCCCAACAATCCAAACATTCCCAACTTGACTAAAAACAGGATCATTAGCCACATATTTTGCCAAATCCTTGTGTTCTGAATCTGGAGCTCCATAATCCATGTGAATTAAATAGTAATTCCCAGGATGATACAACACTTTCAACAACCTTTTGAGTTTCACAACATCTCCTTTGGATGTAGAGATCAAGTATGCAAAAGTAACTGGGTATGTTTTGCTGGTTCTTAGGACATTGAAGTAGTCCATTGTAGTACTAGGATTTAAGGTTGAGATTTGAAGGGTTAATCTTGTTGGAATAAAAAGAAAAAAGAATAATATTGATGTTATAATGAAGGAAAACATGAATATTTTGATACCCATTTGAGAAAATAAAAAATAAAAAATTGGAGGATGAAGGTGTTATTTAAGTTTTTTTTTGCTTCCAATGAATAATGATGTAGGGTGTGAATGAAGATATTATAGTGTGAGTGGGAACTAGCTAGGAATAGTGTGCTTTACTTTATATATTCTGAGTTTTCTTTTATTTGAGCACAAGGCCTCTATTTGTTGTCAGTGGATTGTCGGTTGAAATGGTAGATTCTGGTGAGTTGCACTTGTAATTATAATAACCACTATTATTTATTGCAGAGCTATTTGCAATGTCAAAATATGGTAGAGACTCTTGTGAGTATTGTATTCCCCTTGTGGAAAATTAAAGTGGAGAAAGGATATTACTTGATAAAGGCATGAAGCATATTGTAGTACATTTTATTTTGGTTTAGTTACCTTACCCAAATAATGTTAATGTACCTATTGGGGAACTGGAGAGTTTTGGGGGCTACAATGGTCCAATGATTAAGATCACCAACAGATTGATACCATATTTTTACTACGATCATAAGTATTTTAGAGCATAAGGAAGTAAACAGAGTATTTTGTATGTAAAATGAAGCATTTGTTATTAATATAAATATTTCACTTATATTATTAAAATAAATTTTTTTTATGAAGTTTTTAATCAATGTTAAAATTTTATAAAAAAATTCTCAATTTTTTAGTCTATAATTTTTTATTTTTATTTTTAGTCTTTATTTAAAAAGTTTTTTTTTTTAAAAATTAATATTTTTAATCCATAAAAAAAATAAATTTTATTTTGAGACTTAGCTTAAAAGTCATAATTTTATAAACTAAAAACATATTTAACAAAAAAAAATCACACTTATTCTTTTTTGTTTCGCTGCATTTTTTTTTCTGCACCGTTGGTTTTGCCTACCAAGTTATCAAATTTGAGCTTGTAATGCTTTCTTTTTATTTATTATTACGAGGATGTGTTTAATTTTTCTATATATTACTAACCCAATATTCCTTTATTATTTGGGTCATTTAGAAAACATTATAAAAATATAATTTTTTGTTAATTAGTTTCTATTGTTGCTTTAATATTGTTGAAAGTGTAATTCATAATGATAAATAGAAGTTGTTAAAAAATTGTTAAAAGGTTGTTAGAAATTGGTAAGAGAGGTTAATATTTTGTTATGATTTTCCTGTAGCAAGTTTTTGATATAAATGACAAGTGCAGGTTTAGTTTCTTGGACTACAAGTAATAACATAATTTTGATTATTTCATTTTCTTCTTTTACATTTAATACTCTCAACTCAAATCAATCAAAATCAAGTGTTCTAACAATTAGCATCGAGAGTTGGTTTGAATTCAAGGGAAAACATGAGTGATAGTGAGATTCGTCAAAGAATTTGGGAAACATTAGTGTGAGTGTAAAAACAGAAAAGAATCATGAATGGATCTGAGAGTTTTCCATCTAATTTGCCAATTCTTGATGGAAAAAATTGGAAAAGATGGTGTGCATCAATGAAGTCATTCCATGGAGCTCAAGAAGTGTATGAAGTGGAACAAGATGAGTATGATCAGCTTGGTCCAAATTCAACAGAGGGGCAACGAGCAACTTTTAAAGATTCAAAGAAAAGGGACTGCAAAAGCACTCTAATACATCCAACAAAGTGTTGATTCAAACAATTTTGAAAGAATCTTGAAGGTCTCCACATCAAAAGAAGCTTGGGACATCTTGGTGAATTATTACACTGGTAAGGAGAAGACCAAGAAAGTAAAACTTCGAATGCTGAGGAGGCAGTACGAGATGCTGCAAATGGAGTAGGATGAGAGCGTAGCTTATTACTTCAATAGTGTACAAACAATCACAAATCAAATGAGGACCAACGGTGAAGTAATGACTGAGGTGGTGATTATGGAGAAGATCCTGAGGACTCTAACACAGAGATATGATCACATAGTGGTCATAGAGGAATCAAAGGATCTTGAGACAATGAAGGTGGAAGACTTGCAAGGTTCATTGGAAGCTCATGAGTTGAGAGTGAAAGCCAATCAATCAAGATGAAGTGAAATACAAGAAGGCAAAGGGAAAATTCAAGTGGCACAAGAATCAAGATTCTGATGAAGGTGTTGGAAATTCAAAGAATCAAATCAGTAGTGACAATCACAACAAGAAATCAAATGGCAATAAAGGAGGTAAGAAGAAATTCAATAAGAAAGGGATTCAATGTTATAATTGTCAAAATGGGGCCATTTTGCTGATGAATGTAGAGCAAAAAAGGTAAAAAGAAGGGATGATGAAGTTCAGATGGCACAAACAGATGATTCAGACTCAGATGATGCATTGCTGATGGCTGCCACGACCTCAGATAATGAATGTCCAGAATTATGGTATTGACACAAGCTGCTCCAATCAACTAACAGGTCATAAGGTGTAGTTTGTAAGCATTGATGAAAAGGTAAATAGGGAGATCAAGTTTGCTAACAATAGCACAATGAGCGCTTAAGGTGTTGGCAAAGTACTGATTCAGAGAAGGGATGGAAAATAATCTTTCATATGTGATATGCTATATGTACCAAACATGAAGAATAACTTGCTGAGTCTTGGACAATTGCTGGAGAAGGGATATTCATTGAAGATGGAGCATGGACAAATGAATATCTTTGATAGCTCAAAGAGACTAATTTTGAAGGCACCACTCTCAAAGAACAGAACATTCAAGATTGAGATTCAAATCAATGAAAATTAGTGTTTGGCTGTTGAAGTCAGGAATGAAAACTGGCTATGGCATCAAAGATTTGGTCATATGAATTTTAGGAGTCTTCAGATGTTGCAAGACAGGGACATGGTGCAAGGATTTCCTGAAATCCAAATATGTGAGAAATGCTGTCAGGCCAAGCAACATAGGAATTCATTTAAATTAGAAGTTCCAACAAGATTATCAAAGAGGTTGGAGGTAATTTTATCTGATGTTTGTGGTCCATTTGAAGAGGTCTCACTAGGTGGAAACAACTATTGTATATCATTCATTGATAAATTTACAAGAAAAACATGGACCTACCTAATTAAAAGAAAAGGAGAAGTGTTTGATGTGTTAAAGAAGTTCAAACTAATGGTAAAAAAACAAAGTCGATGTGGTCTCAAAGTGATTGGGACAAATGGAGGAGGTGAATACAAATATCATGGGTTTCATGAATTTTGTGAAAAAGAAGGAATGATACACGAGTTCAGTGCGCCATACACACTACAACTCAATGGTGCTGCAGATATGAGAAATAAGACCATCTTGAACATGGCAAGGAGCATGCTAAAGGGAAAGAAAATGTGTCACAAGTTTGGGGGAGAAGCAGTGTCAAATGCTTTCTACGTCTTGAATAGATGCCCAACTAAAAGACTTGGTACTAAAACACCTGAAGAAGCATGGTCTGGAAGAAGGCCAAATGTGAGCCATCTAAGAGTGTTTGGACCACTGTGTTTTAGACATGTGTCTCCTAAAAATAGAAGAAAGTTGGATGACATGGCTGAGTAGATGGTGTTGTTGGGATATGACTCAACTGGAGCTTACAAACTCTATGATCCAATTAAAGGAAGAGTGGTTATAAGCAGAGACATGCTGGTCAATGAGTCTAAAAGATGGTACTAGGAGAATGGTGCCAAAACCAGCTCAAGTAGTGCATTAATCGTTAAGCTGGATAATGATCAAGAAACACGTCCAACAGCACAACCATCTAATAAGACTAGACAACCTTCTATAAGATTGCATAGCTTTGAAATAGCATTTGATTCAGCAATCAATTCAGATGGAGAGCTAATACGCTTTGCATTGCTAGTTGAATCATAACCATTAAGTCATGATGAGGCTCTAAGTGATCCAAACTGTAGACTTGCAATGGAAGAATAACTTAATTCAATTGAGAAAAACAAAACATGGGAGCTAATGACACTACCTATGTACAAAAGACCAATTGATGTGAACTAGGTCTATAAAGGAAAAATGAAGCCTAATGGTGAGATTGCAAAGTACACAACCAGACTTGTAGCAAAATGATTCTTGCAAAGACTTGGACTGGACTATGGTAAAGTATATGCACCAGTGGCCAGGATTGAAACTGTAATACTGGTAGTGTCAATAGCTAGCTACAAAGGCTGGTCCATGCATCGACTAGATGTAAAGTTAGCATTCCTCAATGGACCATAAGAAGAAGAATTATATGTAAGACAACCACCATGATATGAGATGAAGGGCAATTAAGACAATGTATACATTCTAAAATGAAGCATTTGTTATTATGATAAATATTTCACTTATATTATTAAAATAAATTTTTTTTATGAACTTTTTAATCAATGTTAAAATTTTATAAAAAAAATTTCAATTTTTTAGTCTATAATTTTTTTTATTTACTTTTAGTCTCTACTTAAAAAGTTTTTTTAAAAAAAGAATTAATATTTTTAATCCATAAAAAAAATAAATTTTATTTTGAGACTTAGCTTGAAAGTCATAATTTTATAAACTAAAAACATATTTAACAAAAAAAAATCACACTTATTCTTTTTGATTTCACTGCATTTTTTTTTCTGCACCGTTGGTTTTGCCTACCAGGTTATCAAATTTGAGCTTGTAATGCTTTCTTTTTATTTATTATTATGAGGATGTGTTTAATTTTTCTATATATTACTAACCCAATATTCCTTTATTATTTGGGTCATTTAGAAAACAATATAAAAATATAATTTTTTGTTAATTAGTTTCTATTGTTGCTTTAATATTGTTGAAAGTGTAATTCATAATGATAAATAGAAGTTGTTAAAAAACTATTAAAGGTTGTTAGAAGTTGTTAAGAGAGGTTAATATTTTGTTATGATTTTTCTGTAGCAAGTGTTTAATATAAATGGCAAGTGTAGGATCAGTTTCTTGCACTGCAAGTAATAACAGGATTTTTATTATTTCATTTTCTTATTCGTCTAATTTAATCCTCTCAACTCAAATCAATCAAAATCAAGTGTTTTAACAATTGACATCGAGAGTTGGGTTTGAATTTAAGGGGAAACATGGGTGATAGTGAGATTCATCAAAGAATTTGGGAAACATTAGTGTGAGCGTAAAAACAGAAAATAATCGCGAATGGATTTGAGAGTTTTTGCATCTAATTTGTCAATTCTAGATGGAAAAAATTGGGAAAGATGGTGTGCATCAATGAAGTCATTCCATGGAGCTCAAGAAGTGTATGAAGTGGAACAAGATGGGTATGATCAGCTTGGTCCAAATTCAACAGAGGGGCAACGAGCAACTTTTAAAGATTCAAAGAAAATGGACTGCAAAAGCACTATAATACATCCAACAAAGTGTTGATTCAAACAATTTTGAAATAATCTTGAAGGTCTCCATATCAAAAGAAACTTGGGACATCTTGGTGAATTATTACATTGGTGGGGAGAAGACCAAGAAAGTAAAACTTCAAATATTGAGGAGGCAGTACGAGATGCTGCAAATGGAGTAGGATGAGAGCGTAGATTATTACTTCAATAGTGTACAAACAATCACAAATCAAATGTGGACCAACGGTGAAGTAATAATTGAGGTGGTGATTATGGAGAAGATCCTGAGGACTCTAACACAGAGATATGATCACATAGTGGTGGCCATAGAGGAATCAAAGGATCTTGAGTCATTGAAGGTGGAAGACTTGCAAGGTTCATTGGAAGCTCACGAGTTGAGAGTGAAAGAGAGAAGTGCAACAATACACAAGTGTAGGCTTTACAAGCTTAGGTTAGTAAGAAAACCAATCAAGATGAAGTGAAATACAAGAAGGAAAAGGGAAAATTCAAGTGGCACAAGAATCAAAATTCTGATGAAGGTGCTGGAAATTCAAAGAATCAAAACAGTAGTGACAATCACAATAAGAAATCAAATGGCAATAAAGGAGGCAAGAATAAATTCAATAAGAAAAGGATTCAATGCTAGAATTGTCAAAATGGGGCCATTTTGCCGATGAATGTAGAGCAAATAAGGTAAAAAAAAAGGGATGATGAAGTTCAGATGGCACAAACAGATGATTCAAACTCATATGATGCATTGCTGATGGCTGCCACGACCTCAAATGATGAATGTCCATAATTATGGTATCTTGACACAAGCTACTCCAATCACATGGCAGGTCATAAGGTGTAGTTTGTAAGCATTGATGAGAAGGTAAAGAGGGAGATCAAGTTTGCTGACAATAGCACAGTGAGTGCTTAAGGTGTTGGCAAAGTACTGATTCAGAGAAGGGATGAAAAATAATCTTTCATATGTGATGTGCTCTATGTACCAAACATGAAGAATAACTTGTTGAGTCTTGGGCAATTGCTGGAGAAGGGATATTCATTGAAGATGAAGCATGGACAAATGAATATGTTTGATAGCTCAAAGAGACTGATTTTGAAGGCACTACTCTCAAAGAATTGAACATTCAAGATTGATATTCAAATCAGTGAAAATTAGTATTTGGTTGCTGAAGTCACGAACGAAAACTGGCTATGGCATCAAAGATTTGGTCATATGAATTTTAGGAGTCTTCAGATGTTGCAAGACAGGGGCATGGTGCAAGGATTTCCTGAAATCCAGATATATGAGAAAAGCTGTCACGCCAAGCAACATAGGAATTCATTTAAATATGAAGTTCCAACAAGATCATCAAAGAGGTTGGAGGTAATTTTGTCTGATGTTTGTGGTCCATTTGAAGAGGTTTCAGTAGGTGGAAACAACTATTGTGTATCATTCATTGATGATTTTACAAGAAAAACATGGACCTACCTAATTAAAAGAAAAGGAGTTGTGTTTGATGTGTTTAAGAAGTTCAAACTAATGGTAGAAAAACAAAGTCGATGTGGTCTCAAAGTGATTTGGACAAATGGAGAAGGTGAATACAAATATCATGAGTTTCATGAATTTTGTGAAAAAGAAGGAATAATACATGAGTTCACTGCACCATACACACTACAACTCAATGGTGCTGCAGATATGAGAAATAAGACCATCTTGAACATGGCAAGGAGCATGCTAAAGGGAAAGAAAATGTCTCACAAGTTTGGGGGAGAAGCAGTGTCAACTGCTTTCTACGTCTTGAATAGATGCCCAACTAAAAGACTTGGTACTAAAACACCTGAAGAAGCCTGGTCTGGAAGAAGGCCAAATGTGAGCCATCTAAGAGTGTTTGGATCATTGTGTTTTAGACATGTGTCTGCTCAAAATAGAAGAAAGTTGGATGACATGGCTGAGTAGATGGTGTTGTTGGGATATGACTCAACTGGAGCTTACAAACTCTATGATCCAATCAAATGAAGAGTGGTTATAAGCAGAGACATATTGGTCGATGAGTCTAAAAGATGGTACTAGGAGAATGGTGCCACAACCAGCTCAAGCAGTGCATTAATCGTTGAGCTGGATAATGATCAAGAAACACGTCCAACAGCGTAGCCAACTCCAAAACCAATGAGACGATCTAATAGGACTAGACTACCTTTTATAAGATTGCATAGTTTTGAAATAGCATTTGATTCAGCAATCAATTCAGATGGAGAGCTAATACGCTTTGCATTGCTAGTTGAGTCATAACCATTCAGTCATGTTGAGGCTCTAAGTGATCCAAACTGTAGACTTGCAATGGAAGAATAACTTAATTCAATTGAGAAAAACAAAACATGGGAGCTAATGACACTACCTATGTACAAAAGACCAATTGATGTGAACTAGGTCTATAAAGGAAAAATGAAGTCTAATGGTGAGATTGCAAAGTACACAACCAGACTTGTAGCAAAATGATTCTTGCAAAGACTTGGACTGGACTATGATAAAGTATATGCACCAGTGGCCAGGATTGAAACTGTAATACTAGTAGTGTCAATAGCTAGTTACAAAGGCTGGTCCATGCATCAACTAGATGTAAAGTTAGCATTCCTCAATGGACCATAGGAAGAAGAATTATATGTAAGACAACCACCAGGATATGAGATGAAGGGCAATTAAGAAAATGTATACATGCTAAGAAAAAGCCTTGTATGACCTGAAGCAAGCTCATAGATCATGGAACAAGAGGATTGACAGATTTCTCATGGAACAACAATTTGAAAAGTGTGTGAATGAGCATGGAGTCTATGTTAAAAGGTCAACAACCATACCTAAACTACTAATATGTCTTTATTTTGATGACTTATTAGTAACTGGATATGATGAAGCTGAGATAGATTACTTCAAAACCATAATGAAAGAGGAATTTGGAATGTCAGACTTGGGATATTGTGTTACTTCCTTGGAATTGAGTTTGTTACCATGAACAACGGAGTATTGCACTAGAAGAAGTATGCCACTGATGTATTGAAGAGGTTTAATATGCAAGACTACAATGACACAAGCGTTCCTTCAGAAACAGGGCTGACACTGTCAAAGGAATGAGATGTAGAGTTGATTGATCCCACTTTGTTCAAGCAGATGGTAGGATCGTTGAGGTACTTGTGTAATACAAGACCTGACATTACTTGACAACAAAGAAGATATTGAGATACATTAAAGGAACTAGTTAATATGGCCTACTATATCCTAGGAGTTCAAATGAAAGTGAAGCTGAATTGATTGGATACATTGATGCTGATTGGCGTGGAGACAAAAGATGATAGGAAAAGCACCACATGCTATGTGTTCATGGTGAATAAGACACCAATTTCATGGTGTTCATAGAAGCAAAACATAATAGCCCTATCCTTATGTGAAACTGAGTATGTGGCTGCATCAATGGGAGCCTATCAAGCCCTATGGCTGGCAGAACTGATGGTTGAGATGGGATTGAGGGATGAAGGACCATTGAAGATATTAATTGACAACAAATCTGCAATAGACTTAGCCAAGCACTCAATTGCACATGGAAGAAGCAAACATATTGAAACACGATTTCATTTCCTAAGAGACCAAGTGATCAAAGACAAATTGAAGCTGGAGCATTGCAGCACAAGTGAGCAAAAGACAGAAATCCTCACACAAGTGAGCAAAAGGAAGACATCCTCACAAGGCTACCATTAAAGAGATTTAAGTTTTAAGAAATGAAAAGCAAGCTTGATGTAACATCTTTAACGATTTTGAATTAAGGAGAATGTTAAAAATGTAATTAATAATGATAGTTGGAAATTGTTAAAAAAACGTTTAAAAGTTGTTAGAAGTTGTTAAAAGAGGTTAATAGTTTGTTATGATTTTACTGAAGAAGTGTTTGATATAAATGCAAGTGCAAGCTCAATTTATTGAACTGTAATAACAAAATTTTGATTTTTTTTTATTTTCTTCTTCTTCCACACTTAATCCTCTCAATTTAAATCGACCAAAATCAAGTGTTCTAACAAATATATTTGTTACTAAAATTTAATGTAGTATTAGTAAAAAAAATTAATATAGTAGATTATTATTTAATAAAAAGTTAATATGAATTTAATAAAAAAATTTAACATGAACACAATAATTATATATTATATTATAAAATATATAAATTTTTTAGTAAGTACACATTTAAACGTACTTTAATTAATATAATTCAAACAAACTTTAGTATGTAAAATATACATTTAAAGAAGATGTATCCAAACATAAGTAGAAAATTCATTTTTAATCAAAAGTATGTTTGCAAAATTAGGTTTACAAAAATGTCAATTTGCAAATATTAACCAAACACATACTCACTCTCGTATGCTATTGAATTGGATGCACCACTCTTATATGTTAAGTATATGAGTTATTTATTTTAGAGCATGTTTGGATTGAAGTTTATATGGCCACGCGCATGTCGAAAAGCTAATATTTGTTATGTTAAATTAAACACACATTTGATCTCTTCAACCGTACAAACAAACACAAATTTATATATTTTTTATTTAAATTATTTAGCTTGAGATTAATCATTTGTACTTAAATTAAAAATTAAGTATGAATTTTTCATGTCACTATATGTGATTCGGAGTATCAGCAGCAACGACACATTAATAAAGTAAAATCGTCTAAAAATTGTATTCCGATATGTCGGGTGTATTACACCTTTTATTATACTTATTTATTTTTGAAACTACTATACTTTAATAAAAACAAACAAAATTGATTTGTTATTTTTATCTTAATTAATTATAAAAAGTACATATTAAAAGTTGAAATGTTTTTTTAAACGATCAAAAGAACTTAAATTAGCAATTATTTATCATTTAATGTTGTCATATTAGAGACCTTACTATAATATTAAAATTTGAGTTTATAATAAAAAAATACTAAAATTAAAAAAGAAAATATTTTTTTATTTAAATTGTAAATAACATCAATCACATAAAAGTATTTATAAATAATATCAACGACATTAAAAATTTGATTCTATTTTTTTTTTGGTCAAAAAATCTATTTTGTATGTTTTTGAAATCTGTTTCTGTTTTTTAATTCTGAACATTTTTTGTTTTTAGACCTTTATAGTGCATATAGAATTTTATCTTTTAATAGTATTTTTTAAGACTCTATAATTCTCTAAAAAGAAAATAAAATTGGTCATGTGCTGTTGATCCACACAGACCCATGGCCATGAACATAAAGCAAAATAACGAACTCCATTGATAGATAAAATTAAGAGTCGAAGTGTTAATAAGGTACATAAAAATTGAAACTATTATATTACATAGGAATTAAGATTTCAAAGTGAAAGTTTAATTCGTAAAAGAGTTTTACATATATCTAATCACATCTCACAAGGTGATAATTGTAATTTTATGAATTAATACAACATAATGATATTATAATAATAAAATATAATTATGTATATTAAATATTTTTGCACCAATAATTTATATGAATTAATTAAATATTTTAAAATGAATCTATAACTTATCTTCTCAATGATAAGAATGACACTTTTTGTTTGAATAAAGAATTCTGTCACATTTTGTCTACTCGCGGTTCATATTAATTAAATTTTATATATTTTCCTTTATTCATATAAGTACTAGACAAGATGTGAAAATTAGTTGGTAGTTAGTTGGACAACTCCTTTTATTAAAAAGAAAAAAAATATCAAAAGCCTTTTACTTCATGTTTTACTTTTTTCTTATGAAGCAACCAATTTTAATTCCCAGGGAAATCACCTAACAGGACCACTTGGATCATATCCACAAGAGAGATGAAATTAAATAAGATATAAAATTAAATAAGAATAAAATTAAATAATGTTAGGATAAGTATTATCTTATTCTATCTTTAGATTTGAGTTTTGAAATTAAAAAAATTAAACATCTAAAAAACTTTATCTCTTTAAATAGTTTTGTTCACCTTAACTTCAAATAAATTATTCAAGATTTAATGTGATTTGTGTATATCAAGAGTCACAAATAAAAAAAAGTAATTTAATTAGTACATATTGTCAAAGTAATTTTGTTTACACTATCAATTAGTAATTAATTATTATATCGATGACAAATTTTAAAAGTACATATTAATCATAAATATTTTAAAAGTCACATCTTTGTTATTTAGTAATTATTATATCAATGACAAATTTTTATTGGGGAATTTGATTTATTCGGCCTTAAGAGTGTCTTCTTCCAACCACATTTTCAAATCTATAAAGTTCAAACTCTTATTTTTTTTTAAGTAATTCAAGTTATGTTCCACCCTTATAGACATAATTTTAGTGCTTAAAAATCACACTTAAGATAATCTATGATTGGTCGTGTTGTGTGTGTAAAAATGACAATGAATCCAAATTAAGCTTTTTAAAAAGTGGGATCAAACGTTTGAATGAAGAGTGCATACATCAATTTTTTTTATTGAGAATCACATCATTCTTAAATTATTAAATATTTATGAGATTTACATATATCAAGTGCCACAAATTTAGAAAGAAAAAAAATCAAAAATCATTGATTAAGGATTTACACGTTATGCTATTTCAAACAAAAAGATATTTTTAGACGTTATGGAAAATATTGCATAAAAAGCCATATTAAGTGTTATTTTGAGTAAAAAAGATGTTATATTAATTTCTTAACTAGTTAGCATTTGGAAAGAAAAAAAAAAGTCTAACCTGTATTCCACGTCGTCATGCCACATCATCACAGGACATACTCTAGTAATATTATATTTGCATAGCTTTCAGAATATGATAGAAAAATGAATGAATTGAAAGAAGAACAAACTTTGGGTCAATAGCTTGTAAAGCAAGTGCTTTGTGAAATTTGACATTGATTCAATCATTCAAGCAAAAAGAATTGACTCATATTTTTCAATCTGGTTTTGACTCATTGATAAGGGGACCAAGAAAGTGGAAGAAAATCCAAGAAACTGTTTTTACAGTGTTTTGAATTCTTGAGTTGAGTGCACATTTCAAATTCAATATCTTCAACAACATGGCCACTTTGAATAACACCAGCACACAAGTTCAAATGCAAACTCTTCCATTTTCATCACACCCCATTGAGGTCTTTTCTTTTCTCTTTGTTCCTTTAATCCTTTTCTTCTTTACTTTTTCTTTAAACTCTAGTTCCCTTTTGCTTCAAATCTTCTTTAAACTTTACTTCTCCAATAAGCTTAAATGTTGCAAGAGTGCATACACAATTCATTTCTTATGGTATTCTTCTATGTATAGTTCCAATTTTATCAGATGTCACATTTCTTGCAATATTCTTGAGTCTATCCTATAATTCTATTGATTGTTTAATCTATAGAAGCCTTTTTCATTTGTAAACTACATTCTACAACCACTGCATTTGTTATATATTTTTTAGTTGAAAAAAAACTAAAAAGTCAACTTGGTCATCTCAATTGCAGGAACAAGATTCAAGCTTTGCAAACACAGTAACAGTGGCAGGACAAACAGTGAGAACGGTATTTCAGATTCTTTTCTACTTGAATCTGATCCTGATTTCAGTCTTGGTGATTTTCATCACAATCTATGGTCTTGTCTTAGACTCTTTCACACACCATTTCCACCCTAAGAAGTGGTATCCACCACTTCTAGCATCAACAGTATGTGCAGGAATTCTTGGTTTCACATGGCAATGCATAATCGCAAGCCACCCGAAAAAGGCACTCATGGTGGCATTTTGGTTGAGTCCACTGTTAACATGTGCAACGGGAATTCTGTTTGTGTTAATCGGTTCTGCATGGAGTCTTGTAGTTGGTATGATTTCTTTGGTTTCTGCAGTGATTCAATCTCTCTATGGTTGTTGGGTCAGTAAGAGGTTTAAATATGCCGCTGAAATCTTTTCGGTTTCAATAGCTTATCCTCCTGCTAACAGCAAGTGCTTAGCATTTTCATCGATCATCGTCGGTGTCCTTTACTGTTGTCTTCTTGTGTCCGGAATCGGAGGAGCAAGAGCTGTTGATAACAGAACCAAATTAGCAGACCTTTACATCTTGGTGATCGTTTTGAGCCTAGGATGGACTATGCAGGTTGTGAAGAATGCAATGCAAGTCACAATTTCAAGGGTGAAGTATATGCATTTTGCTGGAGGTGGTGAAATGAACACCAGAATGGCGTTTTGCGACACAATGAAGTACTTAATTGGAAGTGTTTCTGTAGGTTCCATCCTTGTTCCTATCATCGGACTCTTCCGAGGTTTTGCGCGGTCGACGAGTCTGATCGGAGGAGAAACAAATGAGTGCATGTTTTCTTGTGTTAGTTGCTCCATGGGAATTGCAGCTCTTCTTGTGACATGGGGAAACAGATGGGGTTTTGTGCATGTTGGAGTTTATAACAAAGGGTTTGTGCAAGCATCTTCTGATACTTGGGAGATGTTCATTAGGGTTGGATTAGAGGAATTGATAGATTTAGATCTCACTGGTGCCTTCTGTTTCCTTAGTGGTGTTGCAGTAGGTGCATTCTGTTGTCTTGTTGGTGGCATTTGGAGTCTTATAGCGTACAAAAGCTATGCCATGGAAGTTTCCATTTATTCTTTCATCATTGGCTATTTCATGGTAAGAACTCAGTTCCAATGCAAATAACGTAAAAAGATTTTACATTATCAATCGACCGTAACCGTCAGATCATTTAAAATATTTGACTTTAATTATAACTATTTCTAAAGTAAAACAAATGATTAGTTGAGACAGTGTATCAAAATCAAATTTGTTGTATAAAAATGCAATCTTTTCCATCTAATTTTCAGACTAATTTTTAGTCAAATCATATTAAATTGTAAGATACATTAACATAATGATTTTTTTTTTACTGAATAAGGAAAATAACTAGAAATATATTATTATTGACAATTTTACTCAAATTATCTTCTGTATTACTTCTGATAAAACACTGTTCCAATGTGTATTGCAGTGTAGATTGGCTATTGCATGGCCACAAGCATGTGTTTCGGCTTACTATGTCGCCTATGCAGAGAACCCGCAGAGCACTCGATTTGACTCGACTATACCAGTACGCCTAGAACAGCTTCACAGATTTCAAGCTTTACAAAGATCCTGAGCTGATAATTTTTAGCTGAGCTTAAACGCTGAGAGAATGGTAAATCAAGCAGGAAATATCGTCCCCGAGATAATAGATACTAATTACTTGATTTAATTTTGATCTAGTCTTCAAGACTGATAAATTCTTTGATAGTGTTTGTTCTCTACTCATCTGTGTGAATATAAAAAGATACATACCATACGACACCAGCAGCTCGCCATTTAATCACAGGTGATAGTCATAGCTGACAATAGAATCGAGGCAAGAAATATTATATCAATGACCCAAAGGATCGAAGCGTGAAAGAATATTAGGTTTAGAAGGTGTTTGGATAAGCTGCACTTATTCAATGTATAAGCTATTTCTACAAGTGAATAAGGAATGGGGTAAATTGGCATAAGCTAAAATCAGTTTATAAAATTAAGTTGTTAGGAGGATCTTATAAAAGTAAGCTAAAAAACAACTTATGAACATATCATAAACTATTTTTATGAGCTCTTCTTAATATTTAGACACAGGCATAGGTCATAAGATAAGTTCAAATAAACTCTTTCAAATGCCATTTTAGTAAATTGAAGCAGTAGCTCATGGGTAAAACTTCCTTAAAATCAACTATATGTAACTTTCATGTAAATTTATTTAAGGTAATCAATCAGTATGTATGACAAAAGAATATTACGAGTCCAAACGTGAGATTGACTTGGTTGGTATTGGTAGATATCCTTGACATAACAAAAAATTAAAAATAATTATGACTTACAAGCAATGCCAACCAAAACATTACATATTGGTGATACAACAAAATTCCAAAAAGTCAGACTTGAATCATTTCAGGCCCAGATGACCTCGTCCGCCACATTCTGTACACATTATATTTCCAGTTCCCCCACAACCTGCATGAGCAAAATTATCGAATCAGAAACATGGTCAGAAAAAAAAATGCTCAGCATCATAAAAGAATGCTGCAAATGTTATTCAAACATAAGCAAGGTGCACTGAGATTCAGCAGCACACACATATCTAAATAGAAGATTAATTGAACAGGAAAGACTAAAGAGAATATACCTAGGCATCGAACTTTAACGATTATACCCTGGCTTTCCATTATGGAGTCAACATATAGACCAGAACCGGCACAAGTGGCGCAAAGCACTGCACCTTTAGCATGGCAATCATTGCACCGGGAGTTGTTACCGATAGCTTTCTCAGCCAAAGATAACCCAACAGGCTTTTCAATTATTTCTTCTGGGATAGCCTTATCATAACAAAACAGAGATTCGAGATTACTTCTGCGTCTGTTCTCATCTGCTTTTAAACTTGACACGGACTGAAACATAAGGAAATAGTTAGCTGTGACAAAAAGAGCATAACAAGGTCAAGATCAATGCACTAATAGGAAAATACAAGGTTCAAAATTACTATAGAGCAAGGATCAGACCAGATCCGACCCGACTAGACCAGAAATACAAGTTAATGGATAAATTGCCAAATCACAAAATAGGTTCACAACTCGGCACACACAGAGAGCATAACAAATTTCAAAATTGATGCACAAATTGACCAGTTTTCCCATGTTGGAGCTAGATTTCGATCAGTAGAGTTAGGTTTCAGCTCATCAGAGTTAGATTCACTCATCTATAGAGTTGGCCTATTGAGTTCATTGCAAATTCACAGTGATAGATTGATTCATGTCTTTTAGCTAATGAATTTGTTTATGGCTCAATACAGTATCATTTATCTCCATAAGATGGGTTCACTTTGGGATGATCGATGCATCAGCAGAGTCGAGTTCTGCAACTGTTGAGGTTAGTTCTTTGTGCACAACGAAGCCTTATGATTCAGCTATTTCATTTTAGGTTTTTTTTAAAATAACACACACACACAAAACTATCATTTTGCAGTTATATCTGTAGTTTCAAATCTGCGCTAAGCTAAGCTCAGCTTTTACAGGGAAAAAATATTATGCAGTGACAGCAGATGTTGAACACGCTCAGCAGACCGAACTTTCCTAATTAAGATTCATCTGCTATCTTTGATTGCTCAGGTTATAAGAAAAACTTACATATGATGATAAGAAACTTAGTCCATATTTCAGATACAGAAAATTGTCACGAAAGTTATCTGATCACAATTCATTGAACACTCTTTGTACCTCTTTCTAATTGAGATTAACGTCCTAAGATCAAATTGCATACATATCAATCCTCTAAAGTCTAAACTGTTCGCAAATGCCTATCTCGTGAGTTTTTTTTCTCCAGAATTCCAGAATCCTGAGAGTACTACATAGATGGAAAAGAAATGTTCTCAAAGTAGAAACATATAACTATATGACTAGTAAATATGTAAGCATTTCACAGAACGTAAACCAAGGACAAAACTTTCTCAATAACCAAAAGTACCTTTGGACCTCAAATCAGTATCTTCTCGTAAGGACTATTATTTCTCTCTAAATCTAACGGTCTCTACAACCGCTGCAACCACACAACAGGTGCAGGGGATTCAATTTCTTGGACTTCCATGTCAAATACCAAACTTACTAATATAGTCAATAAATAAATAAATAAACTGGAAAATGGAGAGAAAATTCTCTTAAATTTTTTAAAATATCAATTACATCAAATCAAATATGTAGCAAATGATAACCATTAATCAATATACTAAGTAATACACATAATGTATATTTATAGTATCATTCAGGCCAGTTATAACCAAACATTAGGGTCTTCAAATTTGTTCAATCCTAAAAACATCCTTAACTAATTAAAAAAAAACATTTATGTTGGGAAACAAGAAATCCAACACTACAATAGTTGTTTGTTTCTAAACAATTCTATATAGAGAGAAAGTAATAGATAACTGACCCCACGAGAAGAACAACTAGAAGCTGAACCATTGTTAGAGGAAAGAACGTGAAGTTTGAAATTGGACCCAAAAGTGATGGTCTTATTGGGACTCAGAATTTTCAACGCTGAAGCGTTTGGGCAAAGAGCGAATTTTAAAGTTGCCATTTGAAGAGTAGATGAACCCATTGGTGTTTGATGAACATGTACTGCTTCAATTTTCGGTTTCATTCATCCATACAACCTCGTACACATCGATTGTTTCAGTAACCGGGTTCTCGTAGTTCACGACGAGGATCCGTGGGGATCCGGATTCTGAACCCAATTGGGAATTCGGGTGCAGTTTTTGGACTTACGAAAGCCCATTTGTTTGGTTTAAAGTGGGCTTGTGAACCCACTCAACGAGAAAGTGTGAAGGTAGCTTGCTACCCGCACCAACATATTTTAAATTCTACACCCCTTCCATGTGCTTTTATGAAAATACTCTTGTCAACTTTTTGATCCACACACTTCCCATTTGAGGAGTGTACCATGCACCCCCCACCTAAACCTCCCACCTCCCATTCTTTGTAAAAAGTTTTAATTGCCCTTTTTATTAATTATAAATTCATCTAAAAAAATTACTATTCATTTTTTAACCTGTTCCATTTCGAAACTTTCAGAATTCACCCCACAATTCAGAACATTCAAATCTTCGAAATAATTTTTTTACGTAATTTAAATAAATTTCAAATATTTCAAATATTCGAAGTTAAGTTTTTCTAAACTTTCGAAAGTTTTGAAGAAGTTGAAACCTTCGAAGTGAAACCTTCCAAAATTTATCAACACTTTCAAAATTTTCGAAAGTTTCGAAAGGTATATAATTAAAAGTTTCAAACATTTTCGGATGTTTCGTTTCAACCATAATTCCGAAGTTCTTTTTTTTACTTTAATTTGAAAAAAAAATACATAAATTAAATAATAAAACAAAATAATCCACCGCCAATTTGAATGAAGAAGAAAAATATTGTTTCAAAAGTAAAATTTTTGAAAAATAAATGCTTTCTTAAAGAAGTTTCGAAGACTTTCGGAAGTTTCGTATGAACCTGAAAGTTTCGAAGAACCTCGGAAGTTTTCATTCGTAGCTAAAAGTTTAGAAACTTTTCGAAAGTTTCATTTCAACCTGAAAGTTTCGAAGGCAAATTGAAAAATAATTAAATTTATCTTTTAAATATTGTATTTATATTATTATTAATTAAGTAGAGTAAACTTTTTGGAATCAGACACAAGTAGAGTTGAGGTTCCTGCTACAACGACGACTATAGATTTTACAGATAAATTTATCACTGATCAAGTATTTTTACCGATAATTAATTTTAGAAGTTTTAGTTTTAATGTATTAACATGTATTGATGTTTTATTTGAAATGTATGTTGTAGATATTTATTTCTCGAGAAGCTGTATTTGAATGAACAAAAAAAATGGGAATGCAAAATGGAATTTTAATTGTTACCATTCGATTAGATAAAGCAACGGGAAAGAGAGGCAGAAAAGACAAATTAATTTTGGGATGCGAAAGAGGCGAAAGATATAAATCAAAATCAACAGTAACTTGTTCTCACAAAGAAAACGATCCGTTTAAACTCAGATGTATACGATCGAGTTTGGGTGAAGGATGGAAAATTAGTGTTCGTTGTGGAACACACAGTCACGATTTAGCCAATACTTTAGACGGCCATTCATATTTGGGGCGTCTAAATGAAGAGGATAATTTTTTTGTCAATGACATGACAAAGTATAAGCTTGCACCAAGATTCATTTTGAATGCTTTGAAAGAGAAAAATAAAGATAATGTTACAATTTCCACTCAAATATATAAAGCAAGGAGTACTTATCGATCATCTTTGAGACGTTCGTACACAGAAGTGCAACATCTGCTGAAGTTAATACAAAATGAAAATTATGTGCACTGGACAAGAAGACGGGATAATTCAGATGTTCTAAGAGACATATTTTGGACGCATCCTGATTGTATAAAGCTGTTGAACACGTTTCATTTTGTTTTGATATGTGATAGCACATACAAAACAAATAGATATCGGTTACCGTTGCTTGAAGTTATTGGTGTAACATCTATTTGTTTGACATTTTCCGTTGCATTTGCCTATTTGGAACAAGAGCGACAAGATAACTTCATTTGGGCATTTGAAAAGGTAAGACAGTTGTTCGTATCTGAAAATTTAATTTCTAAAGTTATTGTGACGGATAGAGATCTTGTCATGATGAATGCTATTGGTGTTGTATTTGCTACTTCAATTCATTTTCCGTGTCGTTTTCATATTGAAAAAAATGTTGGGGCAAGATGCAAACAATATGTCAGTAAGGATAGACAAGATGAAGTAATGGATTTATGGAAAAAATTGTATTTTTGGCTAGTGTGGAGGAGTATGATCATCACTTGCAACACTTTGAGCTTGTGTGTGCCGATATTATTCTTTTTGTTGATTATGTTAAAGATTCATGGTTGACACCTTACAAAGAAAAATTTGTCATGGCTTGGACGAACAGAGTGATGCATTTAGGGAACACAACGACCAACATGTATTTTTAAATAATGATTTGTATTGTTTTAAAAAAATGATTTAGTAATTTGTAATTTGTTTTAATTTGTGTGATTTAATTTATTTGTAGAGCTGAGTCTGCTCATTAGAGATTGAAAAAATTGTTACAGACTAGTAAGTGAGACTTGTGTAAAAGTTGGGATGTTGTGAATATGATGTTGAAGAACCAATTGTGTAGCTTCAAATCAACTTTTCATAAATCTATTCTCGATGTGGAGCATGGGTATAATTCACCATTCTATCAGAGATTACATAATTGTGTATCAAGGAAATGTTTTGAAATGATTGACAAACAAATGAAGAGGGTGAAGATTGTAGGTATTGACAAAAAAAAATGTGGTTGCTCAATCAGAATAACTCATGGATTACCATGTGTTTGTGAGTTGGAAAAATTGCAGATGTCTAGTAATGTTATTCCCTTATATAACATTCATATTTTTTGGAGAAAATTAAGCATTGAGCAAGAATTGGAAGATGAAGAATCTTTATCACATTATGACTTTTTAGAAGAGTTAGAAGCAATGAAGGCATACATGAAGAAACAAGATATTGTTGGTCAAAGGATATTCAGGGCAAATGTGTGTGAACTTGTATTTCCACAAACAACAACAATGGTTCCACCACCTGATAAAGTGAAAACCAAAGGAGGTACTAAAAAGAGAAAATAATTTGATAGTCCTCATGATCCATCATATTGGGAGTATGTTGATGCATTTCATGGATTTCCAAATCAATCATCATAGCATTCTGCATGACAATCATCACAGCGTTCTGCAAGTCAATCACAGCTTTCTGCAAGTCAATTATCACAGCGTCTTGTAAGGCAATCATCATAGTGTTATGCAAGGCAATTATCTAAGATACATTTTCCTACATTTATTCATTCGTATATCGAGGACATAATAGATGTTGAGCCTGATGGAAATTGTGGGTATCGCGCAGTTGGAGCTTTGTTAGGTTGGACAGAAGAATCTTGGCCTTTAGTTCGAACACAATTGGAGAAAAGGATCAATTTACATAAAGACCTTTATTCCAAAGTTTTCAATGACAACGTTGAAACCGTGCAGAAGTCGTTGATCACTTCTAGATTTGGTGCTTAAGGAAAAGATAAGTGGATGACTATACCAGATTTGAGTTGCGTGATTGCAACAAGATATAATGTCATATTGGTATCGTTGTCTCGTAATATGAATATGACATTTTTTCCGCTGAATAAAGGACCATCGAAAGATTATTCTCTTAATCATTTAATAGCAATTGGATTCGTCAATGAAAGTCATTAGGTACAAGTAAGTTTTATGATTAATAGTAATGTTTAATAATAATATTTTCTTGTTTAGATAAATTAATGTTTACTATTTTGTTGTTTAGATCAAATTGAAGTCTGATTGTCCTTTGCCACCTACCTCACAAAAATGGAAAGACTTTTGTAGTGATTGTGCAAAGACATGGCAAATAGCTTATGTAGGACGTATTAAGCATTGGGAACACATTGATCCATCATTTGACAAATCATCTTGTATTTCATTAACTCAATATTAGATTATATGTTTGAACTTTTAGACATTTAATTATTATAAAGTTGAATGTACTTATAATTTACTTATGATTATATAGTAAGAAGTTGAACTTTAATCATTTACTTATACGAAATAGATATAAAAAAATAGATATTAATATTAAAATATAAATTCATTATATAAAGCATTCATAATACAAAATATATTTATACAACTTAATCGCAACACACAATCACTAATCGTCTCCTGGGAAGAGTCTGCTTAACTAAGTGAATATGTCATGAACTTCACCAAATGGAGTTACAATCTGTAATCCCCTACGTATAAGCTCATATGCTAGACGGTCTCGTTCCGATGATGAACCAGCATGTGCAGAAGATGATGGAATATGGGGATCATGTGCAGCAGTAGGTGACCTGGAAGGTGGAGCAGCAATAGGTGTACTGGAAGAGGGAGCATTAGTAGGTGGAGGGAGGATCAGAGGATGTAAAATATTTACGTACCATGCAAAGTAGTCTGCAGTGACTTCTCCGGGAAACATCGCCAGAGGAGATAGACTCCGAAATGTAGTTATACATGATCTAACATTATTCTGCCACTCCCAATCTATATTCCTAGGCACCTGAGGAACGTCACGCGGAATGCACTGAATACGACCAAATTGTCAAAGACATCGCTCTGGCAGATATGGAACTGAAACTCCTCCCCATCGAAAGTATCCAGAGAACATCGAAGACGATACAAAAGGATGATTAGCTCGATCATCATCGTATGGTGTAAATAATACATCCTCGAGCAACATAGAATCAAGTCTCCGTCGGTGGGTGTTTTGCAGTTCACCTACATGCTCTTGGAAGATGCGCAGGAACCGTTCCACTATCACCCCGCTTACAGATTCCTAGGAAAGTGCTCGTAAATCTAGCATTGCACCAATTAATAAAAGACGAATTAATAAATAAATAAATAACACAACTAAATAAATAAATAAACTTAATATAAATAAATAAATTCAAATACCTGTAATAGGGTCATGTAACCCCCAGCTGTCTAGTGTGATGAACGGCTCCATTTCCCATGTTGTCTATAGCACAACCAGTGCAGCGACACCCCATGCATAGTCTCAACAACGATCTAAATCAGCAAACAAACTAACATATTTTGCTTGCACACGACTGTGTGTTTTGTCGGCAAAAATGGTGTTGCCAACTAAATGCAATAGATATGTTATGGCAGCACACTCATACATGTTAGCTTGAATTAAACGCATATATAACTCGCGCAACCACTACAACCTATACTGTGCACACTTGTTGTAGTTAACCTCAGCAGCAGCTTCCTCCCAAGTCGCTCCCAGTAACTCATGTGCAGCCATCATAACATTATTAGTATTCATGTTAACTGGTGCATCAAAAAAATTATCGTATGGTTTGATGTGAAGGGGAGTGGCAACGTCGTCTAACGTGATGGTAATCTCTCCGAATAGCCAATGAAACGAGTTGGTCTCTCTATGCCACCTTTCCACAAAGGCGGATATCAGACCAGCATCATCCATAGTCAAGTAACAGCCCAGATTCTCGAATCCAATGTTGTACAGCTTATGGTCTAGGAACTTCCGCAAACCTTTTCAGCTTCAAACCATGAGTAATCACCCTTAACGAGCCACGATCCTACAAGTAATTAAATAAATATTTATTCTTAATTAATGAAATAATGTACCGAGTATAAAAAATAATTATACTTAGTTAAAAAATTAATTAATTAATTAAAATTTACCTATCCTTCTCATATCTTACGAGCCACGTGGTGTTTATATTGTGTCAGCACAGATGTCACCAATGGTCCTCCAAGGAATCCGGACTGATGACCTGCTCTTCCATATTCTGGTCAGCCTCATCATCACCAACCTCATGTTCAGCTGAGTCTGAGTCCATCTGTGCAGGCTCATACTCCATATGTGCATGCTCATCTTCCTGAACATCCTCAGGCTCAAGGACATCCTGTTGAACATCCTCACGTCTACTACGATGGTTGGCTTCATTCCGTCGTCTGTGTGATGTTGTAGGCGGAATTCTATTCGCTCTGTCGCCGCAATCACCTCTCATAACACCTCTGACAATAATGCGAATAATTTGCCCAAACGCAACTCTGGTTCTAGGCACTGCAAAATTTAGTTAATATAATTTTTATATCAATAATTGGAAAAAAATGAAAAATAAAATAAATTTTTTGAATGGTTTGAAATTTTCAAGAGTCAATTTCGAAACTTTCACTCATGTTAAAAATCTAAAAAAACTCAGAGTTGCACCAAACCTTCGAAAGTTTGGATGAATACCAAAGTTTCGAAGTTTCGAAAGTTGGATGAATACCAAACTTTCGAGGTTTAAAATCTGGAAAATCTCAGAACTTCAACAAACTTCAAAAGTTTGGATGAATGTCAAACTTTCGAAGTTTAAAATCTAGAAAAACTCATACTGCACCAAACCTTCGAAAGTTTGGATGAATACCAAACTTTCGAGGTTTAAAATCTGGAAAATCTCATAACTTGAACAAACCTTCGAAAGTTTGGATGAATGCCAAAGTTTCGAAGGTTTAAAATATGGAAAATACTATGTTGAAAGTTTACAAAGTTTCAAGAAATCTGATAAGTTTCGCAGATACTTACTTTTCTAGGTTTCAGATGAATGAAATCTTTGAATGTTGTTGTTTCTGAGTTTCGAACATTTGAAATCTTCGAATGTATCAGAGTAATATGAAAGTTTCGAATGAATGGGGGTGAAAAAGTGATTGGTAATTTTTGTAGATGGATTTATAGTTAGTAAAAAAGGCAATTAGGACATTTTACAAAGAATGAGGGTTGGGAGGTTTAGGTGGGGGGTGCATGGTACATTCCTCTTCCCATTTTCATCACACACCCTCTTTTCGAACCCAAGTTAGAGCTAACACCCGAATTGAAAGTGTGTTGCGTAGACATGGCAACGGCGGGGGCACGAGCGAATTTTATTTTCTTTACCCCCACACCCGATTAATTTCAGTGTGAAATTTAAACTCTCATGTCTACCTGGGTTTCAAATTTTTCTACTCACATCTGCATCCATTCATATATATAAAATTATAAATTTAAAAATCATATCTAGTATAATTAATATAATAAAGTAATTATTATTAGACATTAATAAAAATAAAATGATTTTTTTAGAGATAAAATTATAATTTTTAATATTTAAAAAATATTAAGTACATTTTATATGTGCATGTGCATGTATATAAATTTTAAAACCTCTTAAACCAAATCAATTATTTTTTCATTGATTTGGTTTTTTTTATCTCTTAATGAGATAAAAAAAATCTCTTCAACAAATTAATCAAACCGATTATTTATCCTCTGTTTACATCCAATTTCTTGCATTTTGGATACCATACATGCAAAAATCATTGTAGCGGACATGTTATTAGTTGTCAACCATGGAACAAAGAGATGTGATAGGAAATGTTATTCAATTCCAAGATTGTGACGAGTTGAAAGTAGTCTAGAACTTAATTATTAAATCTATCTACCGGTCACTTGTGCTTTCTTTACTCATCCTTTTATGGATAAAGACATTGTAGTTGGAGTCTTGCATGACTATGTGGCCCAGCCGGTGAGACTATACAACAAACAATATTAATTGTGACCTCCCAATGACAACACCACTCATGTTCTTTCCTAACATTTCAAATGAACTTCACATAAATCGTCTATGATGGGAAAGGCTTGAAAATATAAATTGAAATTAATTTTATAGTAATTTCACAAAGTCATGCTATAACTTACTAAACTCGTGAGTATCAATATTTAGAAGTAACTTTGAAATACATTAATATAATCTATGATATGTGTGGTTGGTATATATGTCCCCTTAGTGGAATATATCATCTAGTCTTCGTATATGTTAATGTCCATATATTAATGTTATATATGTTTACTATCTTAAATATGAAAATTTATCAAAACAGATTCGATAATATACATATTTAAGTTTTTTTTTTAAATATCTTCTATTTTTTTCTTTAAAATTTATATTAAATTTACTTGCTAATAAGAGATAAAAAAACTCTCTTAAAGTAAATAACTAATTACATTTTTGAAAACAATAAAAATATTAAAATAATTATTTTTATTATTTTTGAAAAAGCATTATCTCTAAATAGCATTTTCTCTTACACATAGATAACCCTTGTATCAATAGATAAATTGAATTTAATTCTTTACGTTTTTGTTGTTATATTATGCAGAGAGAAAGTTTTGTATAAGCACTTACATAAAAAATAATAATAATAATTAAAAATATTGAATCAATTTTATTTTTTGGATGATTTTTCGTTAAGCACGGTCCTAAGTTCTTAAAAAGATGCAATCGAGAATAAATATGAAGACGCAAAATATATACATTATTTATTTATTTATTTTAAAAATAAATATTATTTATAATTTTATTTTGTTTGAATGTAGACTTTCTCCTCATGGTTGAAATTGGGGAGGAAGAAGAGGTAGCTGTCAGAAAATGGTAGTCGTCGAGGATAGGCTAAAAGGAGAGAAAAGGTAAAGAGGTGAAAGTGAAGATAATTGATGTATACGTGTCGAATACAATAGAGGAGGAAAGGAATTTTGGATATTAAAAAAATGCATATTAAGGAAAGGAACGTGGATTTTAAAAATTGAGGCGGTGGTTGGTGGAATTTTTTTATTTTTTTAAATAAATTTTTTAAAAAATATATATATATTAAAATACCACATTTTAAAATACAATTATTTTTGGTTAATAGTCAAGGTTGCGTTTTTTTCATTTTTATATTAAAATAATATAAAACAAAAATTATAAATAAATTATTAAAATATTAATTTTTTCTTAATGTTTGTATAAAAAATCATTAAAATTAAAAAAAGAAATACAAAAAAGTTTTTAATAATATTTAAATAATATTTTAAATTATGATCAAGTAACCAATTCAATTTAAATAATATTGAATTGAATCGGAACATAACAGAGCGATTATTTTTAAGGAATCATTCAAAATATTCGCTTTAAATCTATTTACTTTTTAAATGTTTTTCTTACTATTTAAATTTATGTATGAGTGACGTAGTTGAAGTCTTGAGGTGTAAGTAAACCGATAGAATAAAATTGAAGAGTGATGGAGAGTATTAAAAAAGATTGGTGGAAAGTGTGAAAGGAGGAACGGTGGTGAGATAATCTTATCTTGGTAGTTGACAATATATGCACGTCGAGTGTAAGGCCGGTTTCGGTGTTGTTAAATCACAACTTTACACTTACATCGCTAATATTCAGAATGCGTCTTCTTTTCTTGCTAACGCGTTTTTTAAGAGTTGGATGTCTCAATTTCTCACCTTTTCTCTGTTTTTTTTTATCACATTTTTTGAAATATTAATAATTTATGAGTTTTAAATATTTTTATATTTAAAATAAAGAGAAAATAAATAAAATTTTATCTCAAATACTTTTGTTGGACGTAGATAAATACGAGGAGATTAAATATTTTTAAGTTTTTTGATTTACTTCAATTTTTAAAAGAAAAATAAATAGCAGTTAAAATCTTCGTTATAAGTTCTATTTTAATTTTAGAAGATTTGATGGAAAGAAGATATATTTTTTCTATTATTTAAACTAATCATATCTTTATTTATCATTCTCTCTTCTCCTCTATTGAACCAACATTTTTTTAAGAGATCTAATTTAAAGTCAAAAACACCACATTCATGAAATTAAGATGCCAATAATCATTTTTATCAAAAGTTAAATATTCATGTCTAAATTTGATATTGTTAATTATAACTTATAAAATTAAATATTATATTTTTTAATTATTTGATCTCAATCTATTGAGATACAAAATTTTAAATATGTGAATTTAATTTTACATAGATGCATAGAATCTAAATTCGTTTTTACATCAATCCAAAATAAAAGTCATGAAATTTTGTGAATTTGATGTATTTAATCAAAGAGAATTTTTACAGGTCAATTCGATATGAATGAATGTATTTGATCTTTTAATTAATAATTAAATGAATTTATATTTTAAAAAAATTATTTTTTATCATTTATTTAATTATAATAATTAAATATTATTCATAATAAATGTTAAAAAAATAAATTTTAATATTTTTAAAATTTTTATTATTCATAATAGTAAATATTGAATATTTTTTACGTTAAAAAATGTAATTTTTTATATAATATTTATAAATAATGAAATGATTTGTTTTCTTACGAAGTAATTGTTTTGAAAATACAAAAATCTAAGTACAATTATTTGATTCATAAAAATGACGACTAATTTATTGTTTTACAAAATAAATATAAAAAACACTTAAATTTATAAATTTATGTAGGAGTCCCTAAAATACAATTATGAACAAAATAGACTAAAAATCAATACAGATAATAATTATAAAATGAAATACCACCATTCTTTTACTGAACAAAAATAAGTACTACCTTAATTGTGTAAACTAAACATTCGAATATCTAATATAGTAGTAGTCAAATATCTTTACTAAGATTTTGTCAAAAAAATATCTTTAGTAAGATGATAACATATTTGAATAGTAATTAAAAAAATTACATTGAACAAATAAAATAAATCTTTATAATGAGTTTTGCTTGTTTTGTGTGTGTATGGATCAATGCAGTCCAATAAAAAAAACTTTTTTTTTTGACGAAATAAAAAAAACACTTTCATATTGTATCAAATTTGAAGTTTATTTATTTTTATTATTATTTAACTTTTGGAAAAATAACAAATAGCTTTCTCAATTTTTTTTGACAAAATAAGAGAAGACAATTAAATAAATACTAATTAAGAATTTTACTAATTAGTTTTTTTTTATAAAATCAAAAACATAATTGTATTATTCAAACTAATATTTCTCTTCATTTAATTTTCTAACAGATTCCAACTATGAAAATTTGTTTTATGAGAGTATTAATTGAATATTCTTTTTGTCCTATATTATATAAGTCATTTTAACAACAAAAAAAAGTCTAATATTATATGTTAATTTATAATATCAATTATTATTATTTTCATTATACTCACAATCATTACTAATATCTTAATTTCATTTATATTGAAATGAATATGAAAAGAAAAATCCAGTTTAGTAAAATATTTCATACTTTTTATGTGACAAATCAAGTAATAATCTTGCAATGATATAATTAAATACGATAAAGTTAATTAATTAAAATTTACTTATATTTGAATAAATTAAGTATTATTTTTAATAATCAATTATTATATTTTAATATGATGAGAAATTATAATTAACATTGACCAAAAGAAATCTAAAAACATTACTAAATCAAGTGAAATATATCAATATTATTATATTGAACGGGTAGGCAATGTAATTTTATTCTACATTTATATTTGAGATTTTGTTTACGTATGTGTAAATTTTAAGTAGTAATTACACTTTGTTTACCCAAAAAAATAAATTATAAGTTGAATGGGTAGGCAATGTAATTTAGTGATTTCGAAAGTTTATTATAAAAAATGAAAAAGAAAGAAAAGAAAGAAAAATATAAAAAAGAAAAAGAAAAAATGTTGCTCATGGAGCAAGGAGAAGAATCCACCATCCATTGATATACGAATGAATGAATGAATCCAATACTATATGAAAGGTCCAGACTCTATAGTGACGGTTTGATTCCTTTCTCTTTCACTACTACTCCTCTTATGAATGCAACTTCTCTTCTATTCTACCGGCACGTGTGTGTTTCTGTCTGCGTAAATACCCTTTCACTCTTCCTCAAACTCAATTTCACTCATGTTATTTGGTTGCTGTTTCTTTCATCTCAATCACATCTCATTTTTTTCCACTCATTTCCTAATTGCTTTGCCTAATTCTCTCTTTCTCTCTCAATCTCTTCTTTGTTTTCATCACAAATCTCATCCAAAAAAATATATTATAGTTTTAACTTTTAAGCAGTAAAATTGAGTTTTAAGGGTTAGTTCTTTCTAATTTGGTTTCTTAATGGCCAAGTTTTAATCTTTTCCGTGATTATCAAACTGGGTTTTATTTTTTAATCATCTCTCATAAACATGGCTATAACCAATAATATGTCACTGTCACTATCCAAACGCATGTTTTTCACCTTGTTCTTCAACATCTCGTTCCTCTTGTTGTTTTGTGTTTTTCTTGTTAATCACTTTCAATACTCTGAACGTGTTTTTCTGAAAAGCAAAAACAACAACAATAACCACTTTTTCATTGGCGGTGTTAGTGATGATGAGAATTGTAAGAGTTTTCATAGCTTGAGTGACTATAAAGCCAAATGCTTTTACCTTAAATCAAACAACCCATGTGTCTCTCAAGGCTATGTTGATTACCTTTACCTTTTCTATTGCAAATTTGGGAGATTCCCTTTATTGGGTCATACCCTTTTGTTTCTATGGCTATTGGTTCTTTTCTATCTTCTAGCTAATACAGCTTCTGAATACTTTTGTCCTTCTCTTGACAAACTTTCCAAAATCTTGAGGCTTTCACCAACTATTGCTGGTGTCACTCTTCTATCTCTTGGTAATGGTGCTAGTGATGTTTTTGCAACACTTGTTTCTTTCAAAGGTAGTGGGACACAGGACATTGGTTTCAACACTGTTCTTGGTGGTGCTTCCTTTGTGTCATGTGTTGTGGTTGGAATTATAAGCATTTCAGTTAGACATAGAGGTATTAAGGTTAAAACATCTGCCTTGTTAAGAGATGTCTGTTTCCTTCTATTGGTTCTTGTTTGCTTGTTAACTGTCTTCTTAAATGGTGAGATCAATGTTGTTGAGGCAATTGGTTTTTGTTTGATGTATGTGGTTTATGTGGTTGTTGTTTATGTCTCATCTAGCAAAAGGAAAAAGGGTGTTTTTGAAGATGATGATGATGGTGATGATTCAATTTCAAGTCATGCCAATGGCAATGGCAATGATTTAGGTGTCCCTTTACTTGGTTGGATTGAAAAGGGAATGGTTCATTGTACTCCAAATGAAGCTCATCATGAATGTGAGTTTAAAATTGAGAAGAATTGTTGCTCTGAAAAAAAATCTTCAATATGTAGAATGTTACTTTGTGTTTTGGATATGCCTCTTTACTTGCCTAGGAGATTAACAATTCCTGTTGTTTGTGAAGAAAGATGGTCTAAGTTATATGCAGTTTCATCAGCTATGTTAGCACCACTTTTATTATCTTTCCTTTGGATTCCAATCTATGCAAACAGTTTCCCAAACTCATCAACCCTTATAGTTTATGGAATTGGAATATTGGTTGGAATCATATTAGGACTAATTGCATTTTTCACAACTGATGCATCAAGTCCACCAAAAAAATGCTTGTTACCATGGCTAGCTGCAGGGTTTGTGATGAGTGTGACATGGAGTTACATTTCAGCTCAAGAATTAGTAGGCTTGTTAATTTCACTTGGTTTCATATGTGGAGTTAATCCTTCAATTTTGGGGCTAACAGTACTTGCATGGGGGAATTCACTTGGTGATTTAGTGACAAATTTGACAATGGCTTTAAATGGTGGACCAGAAGGTGCTCAAATAGCTATATCAGGTTGTTATGCTGGTCCTATCTTTAATACAGTTGTTGGATTGGGGTTATCTCTTGTGATAACTACTTGGTGTGAGTACCCTTCATCTATTGTGATCCCTAGAGATCCTTATTTGTGGGAGACTTTGGCACTTTTGGTGGTTGGATTGATTTGGTCACTTGTTGTTTTAATTAGAAGAGGTATGAAGCTTGATGCAGTCTTAGGAGGTGGACTTTTAGCTATTTACTTCATTTCTCTTGTTCTTAGGTTGATTCAAACACTTGGGTCTCTCCAATTTAAGGATATGATACTGTGAATTCTATTAGCAACTGACATTACTTAATGTATATATTATATTATATTATAGGAATCGTGATTATGTAAACTATATGATAGGTAGGCAATATTTGTTAGAGACTACTGGTAGTATACAAGTATAACTTTCACTTCAATTTGTACCTAGCTTTCCTTTGCTAATACCATTACTGCAATTTACTTATGCATCAAGATGGTGTTAGTTAATTAGTCTTGCTAATACCTAAAAGAAAGTTTAATATTTGTCTTGCTTTATTGATATGGAGATGGTGTTAATTAGTGAAATCCTTCTATTGGAAATACATAGTATTATTAGTGTTCTTACTTTGCTCAATTGAACTTAAAATGTACATACTTGTGATTGCATTGAGGTCAGTTAAGTTTGGATTAGCTAGCTTCTCAGTAAGGTTTGTATGTTGTATCATTCTCAATTCATATATTCATAAAAAGGCTATAAACATATATGTGATTTATGGAGAAATTAAACAAAAGAGGGTTAAAATTAATCAAGATATAATAAAATCCTTTGAACTTATACAAGAAGTTAAAAGATTGTTAACCAGTATAGTTTTTTATTTTATTTTTATAGATGCTTATATTTATTAATTCAAATTAAATTTATTTTTTATACACAAATTTTAGTGTATAAGTAGAGTTAGGATAGGTTTCCGAATTTGAATTCATAATCTCCTACATAAATCTCTTTCAATATGCTCTTGTTCACTAACTAAACTAGTCACAGAGGAGTTGAAATTGAATGATGTTACAAGTTGAATAGTAGATGAATACCGACCAATATACATATCCATACAAAAATATTGATGTGAGGTGTTATTCTACACCGAATCAATGGTTAGCACTAGATGTCAATAAAAATTATTATGAATATATTTGTCTCATAGTTATTTCTTTTCAATAAAAAATTGTGTGATGTGTCATATAGACCGTGGGGTAGTAGAACTGTACAAGTATAGAACGGGTCATTCTTGACATTAAACATGTCAATTATTGTATTTTTTTGTTGTTGATAATTGTAGAATGTTTTACTCGTTGTACTATATTAATGTTTTTATTTTTTTAAATCTAAATATATAAAAAAAATATTTATTTTTTGAAAATCTAAAACCTTTATTTTACTAATTTGAACCTTGGACGAAATGATATTCTTCTAATATTTTGTCACCTTAATTCAGTTCTTCTAAGTGAAGGGTACATTTTACAGTAATAATCAACTAAGATTGAATAGGTATGTTTTTGACGGAAAAAACATTCAATAGTTATTCTTGTAATAAAGTAACTGTATTTATCAAAAAATATACTCTGATATTTTTTATAAAAAAATAATTGAATTATTTATATTATAGACCAAATATATGAACTATATAGATTAAATATATTAATGGTCAAATTATAAATCAATTATCTTTTATATAAAATAAAATAATAGTCTTTAAGTCTTAAGGTAGACGTCTTGTGGTGATATTTATCGTATGTTCAAGACAAAAAAATAAATAAATAATAATATGCTTTTCAACATTCTCTTTGATTAGTTCAAATTCATATGAGATCCACATGATTTAGCGGACCAATGTGTATTTTAACTAATTAAAGAAAGTGTATCTTATATTAGATGGTTTTTTTAAAGTAAAAATATAGTGCAAAGACATCTTATGAATAACTTTACATCCCAACTTTATTGACACCCAAAATCAATCAACTATCATTTGCAACACTCTGAAATATTATTAAAATAGAATAGAAAGATACAAAATTCTGTTGAGGCAAACTCCTAAATTAATATTTTGAAAATAATCAAACAAGTTAATTAATTTATAATCAAAATTCTAACTGTGTTCCTATTTAACTCGTGTTTTTGAGTGTATTATTCGAAGATAGGTAATCATATACAAAAACACAAGATCATTCTAGTATATAAAAGAACATTCCGGATCATAAGAGCAGCAGTGTGGACAAACCAAGATCATTCTGATTTTTAACAGTATCAACTTTTTCAAACAAGATCATTCTGGATAATTCGTTTTAAAGATGATAGCATTTCAGCAAGTGTACTGAATCGTTGCAAGTAATAATTAAAACGGTAGTACCGAGTGTCGAACTCAAGGATTGCGTTTTATTATCGAATTATATTTAATTACTGAAATTGAACAAAAAGTTTCTAGATTGAGTAGAATAATATTTGAAATAACAACAGTAATAAAATTGAACTTTTATAATGAGAAAAATGTCAGGGATGAGTTTCACTGCGAGTCCAACCTTGGTCTCTAATTTGATCCTAGTTACTGAATTCCTTTATTGATTTATTACCGAATTTTCTTTAGTATTCTTGCCCTAATGTCTTAGTGACAGAACCTTTAATTCCAAAATAACCCCTAATTCTTTAGTGAGTTTAAGATTAGAATTAAGCTCTACAGTACAAAAATTCTCTTTTTAAATTGTTGTCTCTGCAACTAATTCAATTGGTTTCATGACCTGCATCTATCCCTAGACTACAATCTCATGAATTTCTCATCTCAAGCATTCGTAAAAACCACTTCCGTTTCAAATTACAAATCATAGAACATTTTAAAGTTGATCAGGCAATAAAAAGCATTAAGCACAGAGATGAGAAAAATAATTCAATAAATTTATTCATATAACCAGGAATCAATTCAGACAAATAAAGGTTTCATCTTGTTTCACTCATCCCTAACAATTAGAGTTTAGTTACTCATTACAGATATTAAAGAGATAGAGATTAAAGAAGAATTACAAGAAAGATTCATGAATGATTCTTGATGAAACTCCTTCAATGGCGTAGAACAGCCGTCTCTGAGTTTCTCTGCTAGGGCACAAGTCTCTCAACTTCCCAATTGACAAAAAGATCCCTAAAAAATCATAAAAACTCGATTTTATGCAATCTGCAGCGCGCCACGCGCCCCAGGCGCAGGCCATGCGCTTCAAGCGCATTTAAACAGAATCAGTGGTGCCAAAACGCGCTTCAAGCGCAGCTGGCGCGCTTCAAGCGCACAGCATTTGATGTCTGGCGTTTATTGCATTTTGCTCCTCTTTCTAGTCCGAATTTGGTTCTGGTGTCTTCATGAAAGTTGTAGCTATGGATCTTAGCTTTCATTTGCACTTGGTTTGACTCCAATTGGACATCTACAACTCTAGATATGGTAGAAATACTCCATGTAGGTCATGTTAATTTCTCACCAGAATTCATCACTGCACGGAAAATAAGGAAAATAACATAAAACCATAAAAATATCTACTTAATGAAGGAAATACGAACATAAACATATTGTTAAATCTAAAAACTAAAATTAACAAAATATATTAAATAACTCCTTAAATTAACTAATGATTTCCTATAAATAAGACTAAAAACAATGACAAATATGCATATGATGAAGAGTTATCAAAAGATAAAAATGAAATGAACCTTTTTCCCAAAATACAGATCTTAAGTAAAACAAATATCAAGGCAACTCAGAACTATGATCAAGCCCAAAAGGTTAAAAGAAGCAAAACAACATCAAAAACAATAAATCAATCTCCAGATTGATGGCCTGTGACAAAGTACAACTAGGACAACAAGGATGAAAAGGACACTAATGTTGCACCTTTTGCAGAAAGTTCAGGTTGCGTACAAAGCAAAAATATTGACACCAAATAGCTGTTAAGTGATCTCAGTCATATTATTCAGTCAAGCACAAACGAAGAACGTTCTAGTACAAAACACGAATGTTTTGGATAAAATAGAACATATGTCTATTAAAATATCACTCTGAACAACTGTTTTAGTAAAAACTATATGAGCTGTCATCAACCTTCATCGCGCCTATAAGAAGAACATCAATGTGAAGACAACAACAAGAGTTTCAAGTGCAATCAATTCATTACTAAAACAATCTTATTTGAGAAATCAAAGATCTTCAATCAAGCAAAAGTTCTAGTTCTCTTTCACTAGATTCAATGATCTTTTTACTAAGTTTTCTGTTGAAAATCCATCTCAAACAAGTGTTGAGTAGACTCTGATCCGTCAACCTTCTTTTATAATTTTATTTGAAACTCAAGACTATATTTTTAAAGATAGTTTGAGTGGTTTGTAAAAATCTTTTTTTTTTGTGATTAAAAGGTAATGTGTAAAAATCCTTTATGGACTGAAAGGTAATTGTAAGAAATCATTTATGGACTGAAAGGTAATTGTAAGAAATCCTTTCAAGGTTGAAAGATGAAAGCTGTAACTGATCAAGAGTGATCAAGAAAGTTTGTGTGAAAGTAATACCATTCTTGTGTAAAGCACATTAGTGGAAAAACTCAGAAATTGTGAGAATTGGACGTAGCCCACCTTAGGTGAGCCATTATACATCATTGTGTGTGATTCTCTTATCCTTATCCTTAATTATTTCTCATGCACACTCACTGATCACGTAGAAATAATCCTTTTAATTTATTTTCACTAACCAATAACGTTTTGCATTTTTGTTTTGCAACCAAGATTAATCTTGAGTTAGTTTAAATTTAAAAGAAAGAATTAATTTTTAAAAGAGAATCACAATTTAAACCTCATTCCTTGTGATTGACATTGCTACTTCAAATTCTTGGGGGGCATATACCAAAACCCAAGAAAGCAATCCAAACTGTTACAAACTACCACCTCATTAAAAACTTTACCAGAAAAACTTAATGGAATAAAATCACGGAGAAGGAAAAATGATTGCAATAACCACCTACATACATTAGCAAAATCTATATTCAGGAAAATCAATTATGTTTCTATTGAAAACATCATAAATGTTAGAAGAAAATTTATCCCACCAATGACTGTTAACAATGTGAAAAGCCAAATTAGCAATCTTGTCTGCAGATTGATTCCTTTATCTAAAAATATGAGATACATTAAAACTCATATTCTTAACCATGTCAATACAATTTAGCCATCTATTTCTTATAAACGAACAAGGTTAGTATTTCTAAAACATAGATTTGTCAATTGTGAATCCAATTCAATCCATAGTAATCTCCATTCATACCGTGTAGGCTGTTTCAATAGCAACCATAACTCTCGTAAGTTCAGCATGCAGTGCAATTGTAATACTCAAATTCACAGCAAAACAACTCAACAAAGTAGCAAAGTTGTCCCTAAATATGCCTCTACAAGCAGCAAGACTAGGACATCTAGTAGTAGCTTCATCAATGGTACATTTAATTCAATACTCTTTAGGGACACAAGATCATTTCCTTGATGGTAGGCACTTTAGGAGGATGAGCTACAACATGAAAGTACTTGAGAATATGAAATTCCTGAATAGAGTTGAAGACTGTAATGAAAGTGTGATTGCCAGATAAAGATATAAGTACTAGTCTCCATTTCATATTTACAGAGCTCACATCTTGATGCCATTTGACAACCTCGAGAGATTAAATCATCATATGTAGACATCTTGTTATGAAACAATCTCCAAAATCTAAGAGACTTGGAAATAAGAAACCTATTATGCCAAATAACTTTGGCCTGGCCCGATGGATTTGTTGCCCTATAGGCTTAAAGAAGAGATAAGCTTCTTTAAAGCTTAAAACTCTAAAATTATTTAATCTCCAAACCAGATGATCCCCACATTCAAATTTAGGAATAATAGCCTTGGAAGCAAAGCAACTAGCTGAGGGTAAGTATGTAACAAAATCAAAGAAACTTTCCAATGACCATCCTGACTGAAATGATTGACAGTGGCATGAAGATGAGATTGCCTATTCTCATCAAAGTTAAGAATAAAAACCAAAGAATCATTCAATCAAGTGTCTACCTAAAAGTTAATATTTTTACATTTTCCAAGTTGCTATTTGTTGTTCTCGTATATAGTACTTAGCTTAGCTTAGCTTTGAGTGTAGTCCAAACTGAGGAGTCAATATGGTATGTAATATATCCATGCCTTCGAAAGGCCCGACTTCTAAGAAGAATAGCCCAATGTTGACTAGAAGTAACTAAGTCCCAAGCAAGTTTAATAATAGTAACATTATTAATGTCCCGCAAAGATCTAGTTTCAAGACCCCCTTCATTAAGCGGACGACAAATTTTATGCCAGACAACAATTAATTACTATGTTCATTATTTCCATACTAGATGAAATTCTTAATCCATTTATCTACATCCTTGAGAAGAGAAGTCGCCTAAAAATATATGTGGAAGCTATATATCAATATGCTATGAATGACATTTTTCACCAATTGAATTCTACCCATCATAGAGAGGATAAATATTTTCCAAGCTGCAAGTTTAGCCTTGATTCGATCAACAATTGATTGTAAATAAGAAAATTTAGATCTTCCCTTGAAAATAGGAATTCCTGAAGTGACTAAAATATCACTAGAAAGGGGGTTGCATAGGGATATTAGTGTTTTAAAATTTTCTAAGAATTATGGTTTTAAAAGGTATCCTCTACGAGATGATGATTAACAGAGTATGTGAGTAATAAATTTAGAAACGAAATTTGTAAAGTAGATAAAGGACACACACAGATTTATACTGGTTCACCCAATATGAGTTACGTTCAGTTCTTCACAAACTTGTGAGTTTCACTAATATTAAAAAAATGCCTTGTCCTCCTCTAAGACTCTTTTTCTTTGTGTATATTCTTTAGTCTCACCAGACTTGCACAATTTATCCTCTTGAATTACAACTATTACCAAGTTAACATTTACTTAGAATATACAGTATGAGTGATTTTAGATGAGATTATGATTTTCTCTATTACAGAACTTTTTTAGAGAATGGACTCAAAGATATAGTTGAAAACAGTAGAAAGCTCTAAGAGAGGATGAGACAACACTTCTTAGCTATTTGGTTTTCTCTATTATATGAGTGGATGTGTTATGGAATAATGAAGAGTTCTCTTCCTTTTATAGATGTGATGAGACTTCTTTCTCAAGAAAAGGAGCCTTGTGACCGTTAGATACTTGCTTAACCATCCATGATATTTAATTCGAATTACATAAATACCATTCAAATTTTCCTTATACTGTTTTCATGTAGGAGGATGAAGTTCAAGATTTGACTCGGATAGGAGGTTGATCTTTTCATCTTTTGAGATAAGACTAGTACTTTTGACTTTTTTCTTTTCCAAGAACAGTACAATCTTGCTTTTTGTGTAAAAGACAATGATTTTTCTTAATATGGTACTTTTGGCCATTCCCTTCGTAGGAGGATGAATGGAACCAGAAGTTTATTTTGTTTATCCTCTGACGTTGATCCTCTTCTTATGATTTCTTTTGATTCATAACTTTTGTTATTTAGTTGTCTTTAGATATAGAATCATCTTCCTCGTACTGGTCATAGAGTCATTTTTTCTGTAGTATATGTTCATCCTCTTAATCGGAGGTTAAGGCTTTGACCTCTATTTGTTTATCCTCTAGCTTGGAGGATGTGTTCACTTTAGCTCTTTTCCTTTTTGGATTATTGTGAAAAAGTACATGTTTTCTACTTTTTAAACACACTCAAAAGTACAGATTAAATTATAGACATAATCATAATCTTGAGATAATTTTGTTATCATTAAAATATTTGAAAGAGATTTTTTCTCAACAATTCCAAATTACGTGAAAGGGAGAGAACCAATAAAAAATATCCAAGCAAAGTAGTTAAGATATTCTATCTTCTTATGGAAACAAATCCAATGTAAATAATAAATTTATTAGGATTAATCTCTTGACAAGATATGGTAGCATATCTTTCAAAAATACTTTGTAGAATGTTAATATTGGAAAGAGAAACCTTGTAAAAAATCATCAAATCATCATGATACATAATATGGGAAAGAACATTTCTAGAAAAGATAAAAATAAGAAATTCAAGTAGCAGTTGCAATGTCGTGCCTTCTGCCTCATACAAGATTTTGACGGTGCCGTTGTTGGTTGGCGACATGATGTTCATGACAGTATGGAGTAAATCACTAATTTGACACTTCCTTCGTAACATTTTATGTATATTAAAAAAAAATTAATAAATACAACATAAATCACTTTTATTAAATTATTCTTGTTAAGTATTAATGCATTATTAATATAAAAAATCATAGTAGAAGATATTGCATTGAAAATGATTCAAATATTATTAATTAAATGGTACAATAGAAAAAATGCGTTGAAAATTGAAACGGTAATTCATTTCGGGATAATTATTTTGCAAATGGATCACTTATTGTAAAGAATAACATAATAAATTTATATGTGATTTCATGACATAAATTGAGAGAATTTGGTATTTAATTTCAAAAACCCTAAAATCTATCTTACTCGAATTCTCTCTTGTTTAATTATTTTCTAAGATTTGATTGAAGACTTATGCTCTTATGATTATTGCAATCAAAGCCCCTTAAAAGTTACACAAGTTTATTGAAAAAATTGAGAGAATTTTTTATTTCCATTTTGCTAGTTGAAAATTAGGACAATTGGTATAAACATTTACAAACATAAAAGACAAATTTGACACTAAAAGAAAAATAAATGACTAACTTGTTTTAAAAAAAAAAAGATAAAAGACTATCTATTATTTTCGTGTAACTTCAAGAATTACGAGATGTATTTTGCCTAAATTTCGATATATATATATATATATATATATATATATATATATATATATATATATTCAATGAGATGCTTAATCATGAGACTCTTACATCAAATAAATTACTCTTTTAGATTAGCTTTCATTGTGAGCTTTTTGTTGGTGCAATATATAAATTATTATTTGTACCATGAATTTAAATTATATCTAATTTTGGTTATATGTACAAGATATAATTTATTATATTATTAATAGTATAATATAATATAATATAATTCTTAGAATAGATTGTTTAATAGATTATGAAGTGTGATTCAATTGTGAAACCCTATTGTACATTAAAATATTATTTTTAAAGTATTTGTACTCAAAATATTGTTGTTAATTTGGACAATAATAATACATTGAGACTCTTATGTGAGTAGACTGATGATCAGATCTCACATGTGATGAATATGAGATATCAAGTAATCACATAAGTGTAAATATTAGGAGCAATAATTATACTAGATTGACTCGCTATGAGAATGCTACATAATTGTTGTGTAAGTGTCGTTAGTAATTCTCATACGATCATAGTGAATAATCCTTCAATTTGAAGTCACTATGTTCCCTACACGAGAAGTTGTATGTTTTAAGACCATTAAACATTATCTGTAACACGACAATCATAAAGGTGGTTATTGAGCCTGTAATAAACCATGTGGAAGAGTGTGAGTGATGAAGATATGATTCGTCCCTCCTACATAACATAAGTTATGTCTTGGGCCACTCACTAGAGTGAGACTGTAGAAATGCATGACCATGCTAGAATGGACCAATATGTGATATTGGGGTCATTGATTTTACGCGTCTACTCTAGGATCGAGAAATAGATACTTGAAGATTGCCAAATGACACATATTGTGACTTGCGTTCAATTAGACATTTGAATGAAGAGACAATTACTGCACAATAAATAGTGGTTGCAGTAGGTTTAAATGGTATAACTGATTTTCTCATGATTTGAGTAGCAACTATGCATTTATAGATGACAATCATTGTTTATAACATTTAACATTATTACCATTTCAGTGAAAATTATAAGAGTCGCACACATAGAATACTAATGGCGAAACAAATGATTAAATTAAATAAGATTTGATTTAATAAGATGTTAATCGTATTAAATATGATTTAATATATCAACATATTTGTAATTTATTTAATTGAATTTGATTTGATTAAAAAAATAAGAATTGCCAATTAATTAAATTAAATATAATTTAATTAATAGTTTATATTTAATTAAAAGAATTTAATGAAATATAATCATTTAGTACTTATTTTGGATTGGACCAAAAATAAGTGTCTTATTATTTTAGTAGTTCATTCTCTAAAAATAGAATAAGAGTACAATCTCAAATAATTCTGATTTGCCACGACCCGTATAACGACCAGCATCACGTTCTATTTTGTGCTCGCGTGGACTATGTAGAGACTTCGTTGGTAATTTTTGCATTAATGGTGATCAAAGTTAAAAAATGCTTCAAGAGATATGCTCTGATTTGTCTCCTTTACGCTTCAAAAGGTAAATATATAAACTCTTATTGTTAAATTTTGTTCTTATGCGATCCTTGGCTAAATGAATTTTCTGCTCATATTAATTTAAAAGATTTTTTTAAAATCTATCTCCCTGATTTTTAAATCTTAACAATAAGTGATTTCATTGAATATATATATAAATTAGATTAAAGTTCTCATTTGTTTGATTTTGTTTTTATGTTTGAGCAGTGAGTAGTGCCTCTTAGAAGTTGGAAAAGAAATTTTAACCGGGTAGATAAAGAATGACAAGAGAAGGAGAAAAAATAACGAGAAGAACAACAAAACAAAAATGTAGATATTGGGGTTGGAGAAAGAGATGGTGAGTTTTAAATGTATGTGAGAAATTTAAAAGTTGTAAATTGTATGTATGATTTTTGTCGACTTTAAAGTATTTATATATTAACGTATGATATGAAGTTGGAAACAAGTTAGTAAAAGAGTCCTCTTGCGTGATAAATAGGTTTTGCAATTTTTTGTTAGGTTTTAGTGCAAATCCTCTTATTTGTCCCCTTTCCAAGTTATAATGAAGTCTTATTTGTCCACTAATCTCTCCACGTTTTCCATTATCAGTTTGATCATATCCTCCTTAAGCAGTCTTTTTTATGACTCTATAAATACTCCATCAGTTATTAATAGGGGTGTTTATGGTGCAAAAATTGAACCGCATTGGACTACATTAATGGTTTGGTTCAGTTTTTGAAAACCACTTTTAAATCAAGTGCAGTGCAGTTCTAAACCGGTTTGAAACTGGTTTATAAATATAAACCAGTTTAATATTTTAAACAAATTTTTAGTTAAAATCGTTTTACAACTAGTTATTCAGAAAAAAGAAATTTGAAATTCTTTTGATAAAAAAATATCGATTTTGTTGAGAAAAAAATTTTTGATTCATTTTCGAGAAAAAATAGATCAAAAAAATTTCCCGATAATAAAAATTTTCGAAATTCTTTTGGAAAAAATATTTTTGAGAAAATTTTTTTCGAGAAAAATAGATATAAAAAATTTCTCGATAAAAAAATCGAAAATTTTTCAAGAAAAAAATGTTTTCGATTTTTTTTCAAGAAAAAATTATTTAAATTATATTTTTGAAAAAAAATATTTCAGTATTTTGTAAGAAAAAAAAATTAATTGAAGTTAAAAATATTTTAAAATTGTTAAAGTGGTTTGTGATTTAAGTTTGGTTAACTGAATTGTTTTAAATATGTGGTGCAATTCATGAACTATTTAAATAGTTTGATTTTTTGTGGTGCAATACAATACAATTTATCAATATGGTCCAATTAACCATATTTTTGCACACTCCTAGTTATCAATTGTTCTTCTTTTACCTCCACTGCATTGGAGATTAACTTCATGTACCTTGAGAGATTTGCTCATATTCAACAACAAGTAGTAGGGATCAAAATTTAGTTGAGTAGTTTTGGAAAGGAGAAGAAGTGGTTACAAATTTTGGAGAATGGGAAGGAGGAAGACAATGAAGAAGAGAATGTAAAATTTCAAAAATCCAATCCTTCAATTTACTCCTTATGACTTGTCGAAGATGTGTCTACATAGATGGGGTGCTATATAATATTGGGTTTTATGATCTTAAGACTTACATGTCATTGGAGTATACACTTTTCATACTTGATCATCACTTGAGAGATACTAAATTATAAGAGAAAGCAAGTATATTAATGTTACTCTTTGAATCTGAAAAATTATATCTTAATTTTTAAGAATAAAAATTTAATTCCATTCAGAAAATACAAGCTATAATAACTTAACTAGAACAAAAGTATATATCGAAATAAATTCATCAAATTATCGAGATCAAACAATGGTCACATTGGTTTGACATCCCATTATCCATGAGAAAAATAAAATTTATAATCATCACACATTTCTCTATTATGCATTTTATATGTAGTTCAGTAATTAATCATTAATTAGAGAGGAAAGGAAATGTTGTCTTCAAACATTTTTTCCGTTAATTAGTTTGATTGTTCCAAATAAGAAATAATCAATTAATTAACATAGTAGAAATGGACCACACCATGATTTGGATGTATGAATATGAAGCACATTGGACATATATTTGAAATTATCTGTCCTCCCACTTGATAGGAACTCTTTGGATTATACCTAGAATGAGTATGGGTGCATGTAACTCTTCCATTAATTTTGTCAATTATTGATCCAAGTTGATATGGAATATAGTCCACGAGTTTTTAATATAGTATCAGTACTTTCGTTTTATCACCAAAATAAAAAAGATTAGTTAAAGATTTGATTAGTATGTTGTTTTGATTCATAAACTAAGTTATAAATAACTTTCAACAAAATGCTCAAATGCATATTATGGCACTACTACTCTAATAACCAAAATTTACTATTACCACTCAAATATTTCGAGTTTGGTTATTTTAATTCATGAACTTATAAATAATTCATGAATTTTTTTACACATTCGTCTTTTTTTTTTAGCAACTTTAAATTGTATTAATCTTAATCAATGTAATTTATACCAATTTAAATAAATGAATATTACTTTTTAATAAAAAAACATTTGACAAGTTTAGTACATTTTTTTAATATGATTGATGATATCCTTAGGGAAATACGAAATCAAACCATTTAAATCCTACTTGTTACTGCCATAAACAAAACTCTATAACACCATCAAGCTTAATACTTGGAACACTTACACAAGTATGACACCAATTTAAGACACCAAACAATCCATCCAAAATAAGTTTTATCATTATATATTATTTATTTCATTGTAATTGCATATTGTGCTAGTATAAAAGTAATACAATGTTTGAATAAAAAAATAAATTATTTTAAATTTTTAAAAATAAATTTATTAGATTTTTATAAATTTATCAACGTGATTGGTAGGAATCAAATCAACTTGTTCTTTATTAATTTGATTTATTTCAACTTTTGTGAGTATATATACTTATGCATGCAATGTATAAGATATTTTGTAATTTTTTTCTCATGAAAGTAATTGATCATTTGGTATAAACAAGCAAATAATTTGCACATAATGATGCAAATAGCATCTTAATTATACATACTAGTACCAAAATTCAGGTTTCCAGCTCTAAGTTTACCGGATATATGTTGTTGTTAATGCGTGTGTTTGAAAATTAACATCAATGGTATGGTAGCTATGCTGAATATGATCTTATATATGTTTTTGTGTTATAAACTCCAAATAAGACAGAAACACGACCTTACATTGCTAACAAAAAGACATTTTATGATAACTAATTATTTAATTGATAGATGGTAATGATTGTGACAACATACGTAACTTTTCAATCAAAAACCATCCCTATGCGACATGTTTCTTTAGTTAGTAAGCTATTAAAATTTAAAATTGTGCGATTAGATTGACACGTACTCAAAACCGCACATGATTGGGGAGAAGATTCATTAGTTAGGCCAATGTGTGAGTGAAACATCTCACAATAATCATTTTATTTAGTCATTTAGCATAATTTTTTTAAAAATTGTATAAATGAAATAAAGAATAAAATTTTATTAAATTAAATTACTCAATTGTCAACTTTTGATATGCTTATTATTACTATAAATTATATAAAATAGAAAATATTAAATTGAAAATTGTGCTATTAATTAATTAATTAAAAAATACAATTGAAAAAAAATATAATTAGTATCACATTAAAATTGTCTTAAAATAATTTACATTTTCAAAACTAGTTTGCAAAAACAAATCCATAAATCAATCAAATGTGGACCAATAAAATTTATTAATAACATTAACACACCGCGACACGCAAATAATAATAACAAATATTGCATAAATAATAGTAATTGGGATTATCAGATTTATTTATTTTTTTTAGGGGAGTTGCAACTCATCCTTAATACCCCATAGATTCGACCTCGCTGGCTTGTCGCCCTAGCTTTGAGACAAAGGGAATATCAATTTTCAAGTTATGTTTGTTAAATGTTTTTCAAATATTCTTACTATAAATTACTATAAATGTTACATTTATAAAAAAAATTATCTCAAAATAAATAATATTTTTAAATGTAATATTAATTATTTTTTTAATTGTATCTTCTAATAAAGACTATGTGCGTGTGTCAGTCACAAGTCATTATATTCAAATTTGCATTTACGACAATGGTTAATAAATTTATGCTAAATAATGATAATTTGATAAAATTATTATTTATAATCTTTTCTTGATTTGTGTGAAATAAGAAAATGAGACAATTGTTATACGACGAAAGAGTAATGTTCAAAGTTCGTTGCTCTATGTAGTTTTTGGGTTGTTAATTTAGACAAATCATATTATGGATCACGCTCCACCAAGGACGAAGCTTGGAAAATGTTTAAAACTCAAACGACCACAACCATCGTTTATTAGAACTACACGTTAATAGTTATTTTTATTTTCATGACTGAGATGGTGACTTAAATGATATTGATCTCATAAAAATAGGAGAAAACAAATATGTATTTTATATTGAATCAACATCAATCAGTTCCTCGTTTTATCTATAAAAATGAGAAGGGTCATGAACTATTAATTCTGAAATATATAGTTATTCGTCGTAAGAATTTTTTATAATATTTAAATATTAATACATAATAGATCATTTATGAAAGTAGTTCTCTATAGTAGACCAATTACAAAAATGATTCTCTATATAACCCATCGTTAGTTTTGATTTTTAATATATCATGATTTACGTACAATTTCAATAAAAAAGATATTCATTTCACGATTTATAACACATTTACGAGTTATATCTATCTCAAATGGTTAATTTTTTCACATGTAAATAAGAATCAAACTCATAACTATATCTATAATTAAATGACTCAAATCACTAGAGTTATTATTTGGAACATACCATTTTTTTCCCTATACATACAAGTAAGAAATCAAACTCATAATATACTATGAGAGTCATTACTTGGAACACTCCAATTTATAGGCATGTAAATTTTTATTCCAATTCTTATAAATGTAGTAGGTCCACTCGTCAAAAGAAACTGTTGTAGGTCCACTTTTGCTTTCCATTGGTTAATATTTTTCGATCTTGTAAGTTAAAAGGACATAAACTGTGACAAGACACCTTACCAACACACATATATGATCCTTATTGTCCTTGCTACGGTAGAGGGTAGGGTTCCACTCCCTTTCCAAACGGCCTATCATGCCTGGATTACGAATTAACAGCTCTTATATACACGTGAAAAATAAACTATTATTATAGTTTCAGAAAGACGCTATTTTGGTCTTTAATTGAGTAAAAAATTCAATAATAGTTTCAATAATTAAAATAGTCTTTAAAATATATAATTTATTATAAAAAAAATTTAAAAAATATAATTTACTGTTAAAATAGTCATTGACCGTTATAACGTCAAAGATTAAACTGATTGATATTTTGATGATTCAATAATTAATTTAAATTTTTTCTAAATCAAAGATTAAAATGAAAACGTCTTTTAAAAATTAAAATAGTGGTTAAGAATGTGACAAGACTATGGAGGATGGATAAGGGGTTTCTGGCCCAAGGTTTGCAGTATCCTATGCCTCATATTGATTAAACTGGTTTTGGGTAGTCCTAACTCACATCTAACCAATCATTGGTTGGAAAAATTCCTTTATTAAGAAGGTTGTAATGCATCCTACTATATGCTAGAGTTAAATATATTTTTATGGTTTGTTTAGTGCGCATAATATGAAAGAAATAAAATATGATATAAAGATGAATAAAAATATGATAAAATAGTTGACGAAATATATATTGTCATATATTAAATTAGATGTACACATAATAAAAATATTATGTTATCATATCAGTGTTTGATATACACCTTATTAATTATTTTTAGTATTGTCCAATAAAAAAAATATGACATAGACATCACTTTTAAGTTCTTCATAATATATTCAAACTATTTCCATAATCTTAAGAAAACTTCTCTGTATGGCACCCTTAATTTCCTTGTTCAAACATCAATCAAGAAAACTCACACTTCTCCTCAACATATCTTTCATCTTCCTCCTTTTTTTCCTTCTTCAATCCTATCTCAACTATTCCAACTCAAATTTAAACCATGGCCATGTCAGCAATGCTACCTTCACAACAACCATCTTCAACCATGCCATGTTGCTCAATGACATTAGTGTTGATGGCTGCAATGACCTCCACAACTATTCAGATTATACCTCTAAGTGTTCATATGTCAAAACCACCCTTAGTTGTAGGTCAAAAGGGTACATAAACTATCTTCAAATATTTTATTGCAATCTAGGAAAGTTTCCATTTTTAGGACATTCACTTCTTGCCTTATGGCTTTTGGTTTTGTTCTATCTTTTGGGTGACACAGCTTCCAATTATTTTTGCAATTCCTTAAAGGGTCTTTCCAACATCTTGAATCTCTCTCCCACCATTGCTGGAGTAACCCTTCTTTCACTTGGAAATGGTGCTCCTGATTTTTTTGCTAGTGTTGTTTCTTTCAATGGATCAATTAGCAATAATGATGGTGAAGTTGGCTTAAACACTATTCTTGGAGGTGCTTTTTTTGTGTCTAGTTCTGTTTTGGGGATTATAAGCATCTTGGTTAGTTCAAATCAAGTTGAAGTTGATAAGGCTAGTTTCATTAGAGATGTCATTTTCTTCCTTTTCTCTTTGCTAGTCCTCCTTATCATAATTTCTATTGGTGAAATTACCTTGTTTGGTTCAATTTGCTATGTTTCTATCTACTTTCTCTATGTTTGTGCTGTCTCAACTACACATCTGTTCTACGAAGGGGATAACAATAAGACTAAGAAAGAAAATGAATTCACTTTATTGTGTTCAGATGAGTTGTTACTGTTAGAATCTGGCATACCATTGCTTGGTTATGTTGATAATGAGAATGAGAAAGAGAAAAAGAAACCAAACATGGCAAAAAAAGTGATACTTGAAGATAAGGAAGAAAAAGCAGAAAGTTTTGGTAATGATTCAATTTATTGTATTTACTTTGGAAAGTTACTTCAATTACTAGAGTTACCACTTTTTTTACCAAGAAGGATTACTATACCAATTGTGAGTGATGAAAAATGGTCAAAACCATATGGAGTTATATCTGTCACATTAGCACCAATTTTATTGGCAATTATTTGTAATGCCCAAAAGGAAAACATGTGTTCAAGGAATAGTGTAGTTATGTATTTGATAGCTACTTTGATTGGCATAGTTTTGGGAAATATTGCATGTGTGAGTACTAATAGGTGGACCCCACCTAAGAAATCATTGTTTCTATGGCTTGTAGGTGGTTTTATTATGAGCATAACATGGACTTACATAATTGCTCAAGAGCTTGTTTCCCTATTGGTTTCAATTGGGAATATAATTGGGATTAGTCCTTCAATCCTTGGCTTAACTGTTTTAGCTTGGGGTAATTCTCTTGGTGATTTGATAGCTAATGGTGCTATGGCTTTAAATGGTGGGTCAGATGGTGCACAAATGGCTATATCTGGTTGTTATGCTGGTCCTATGTTTAATACTTTGATGGGTTTAGGATTCCCTTTTGTTCTATCATCATGGTCTCATTATCCTCAACCTTATGTCATTCCTAAGGATCACTCACTTTATGAAACAATTTTATTTTTGATTGGAGGGTTGCTTTGGGCACTTGTGATATTGCCAAAGAAGGATATGAGGTTGGATAAATTCTTGGGGGCAGGACTCTTGAGTATATATTTATGCTTTTTGTTTATAAGGATTTCCATGGCTATTGGTAGTATTGAATTCTAGATGTAGTTTCTAAGCAGAAAAGGGTCCATTGTGGTCCATCTCAAGAAACTTTGTTAATCATACATTTCACAACAAGCTAGTCCAATGTGTAAAGTCAATTATATCTTCTATTATTACTAGTAATTGAATCATCTAATCTAACTTTGCAATTATAAGTAGGTAATTAGGTACTTAATACTCTAATTTTAAATGCTTGTAGAAAAATTAAATGAATCATTTTTTACTATCTTTGCTGCCATTAGAGGGTTGTTTGTCTCTCATAATCATTATTCATATCACATCGTAATATAATGCGAGACTCTCTAACATTGGGTGCAAAATTTTAACATTGTTCCAAGGGTTAGGAATCATTCTATCAATTTGAGTTCTAATCAGAACAAAATTATGAAAAGCACAACTAATGTGTTGTAATATGGAATACAAAGCAACAAGGACATCTATAATATCTTTAACTTAGTATAGCCCTAACAACAAAAACAAAGAACACATCCATGTAGAAAAAAATGCTTTTAATGAATCATACAGAACACCAATGACCATATGATTTAAATATGATGGATATACGAGTTTTTTCCATGAGGAACCGAAACAGATTGGGTTCTCCTTTTACACTTTACATTTAACTAAACGGTTAGCAGGAGTATAACTCATCAAGCATTGAAACGAGTCACCTCACAGTGTTCATCAGTCAGTTACTAGCTTAATTTAAAAGCTCTAAAATAAGCATCATATCTTGTTTCCTAATTAGGTGTATATATACCTCCATAATTGGGGTGAAAAGTTCTGCATCTATGCCATTATGTAGTCACCATAATTTCAAGGTTTAGAATGCATCTCCAACTCCATTAAAGCTACCAATTAGTCCACTGAAATTAGCATGGATTATCATTTCATGTCCTCTAGGAGTATTTCTGGAGATTTCGCAGCATCCCATCATCTGAAAACCAAATTTTTACCGCATAAACATTCACAAAAATGCATTATAAAAGAAGCTCAATAAGAATATCAGGAGAAAAAAATCATTACCTCCTTCTAACACGTATGCCAGTTTACCGAGTGCTTCGATTATAGCTCTTTCTTGCTCCTGGACCAAATTATACATTCATATAATACAGTTCGATAGAATTGTCTGAAGACAAATATACTACTAGATAAAGTTGAAATAGCAACCGAAATATAGAGATAGAAAAGAGGAAATCTATCTCTAATTCCGTCGCTAAGTATTAGAGACGTCAAATTTGGTGACCAATTTTATTTTTTATGTTTCTAATTTTTGTTCTTATTTAAACTTTTTCTAGTAGCTAATTCAATGCATCTCAAAAGGAAGGAATTACATGAAGAGTCTGTTTTGCTTTCTCAATATCAACCGGACCAGGCTTCTCTCTACTGAAAAGCATCTTCTCAACCTGCCAAATGTAAGGAATCAACACGATGGAATGAGAACTAATGAACACATGGAATAGAGTATGAGTTTAATTAATTGCAAAGATCATAAGTTTAATTAATAGCCCCTAGTATTTAGATTGTATCGCAGAGTAATTTCCAGTATCTTAGATTATCTCTTAGTATTAATTTGCATATTTAACCAATATATGGAACAATAAAAAAGAAACCAATTCAGATCATCTTAACTACATCTCCTCCTCCTTTAGGTCCTCCCAACAACCACATTCAGCTACTCCATAATCATCCAACATTCAAAAACATATTCCATGATACTGACAAAGTTTTCAAGCACCAAGATACAGTGAGTTTAATATGATAGATAATGATCATCAACATTTAAACACAGTAACATCTACAAACTACTAGGTGTATTTCTTGGTGTTATCACTTCATATCTACAAGATCCATAAATTGCCAATTTTATTTAACTGATCATTTAATTTCAGTGAAAATGTGAGTAACATAAAACCAATAAAAATATATCTGAAATAAAAACTTTCTTACGTCATGGATAACCCTATCCGTTGCACGGATCTCAATTAAATCAGATCTGTTGTTTAACATGAGAGACTCAGATGGGTGAAAGTTTTGCTTAAACTGACATTTTCCTTTCGGCACTCTCCCTCTTCCAACAGACTGTAACTGAACATCATAATTGAACATTTCCTTGAATTGCTCTGTATTCCCATGGACGAATTCCGCAGTCAACAGGTTATCGTTAAATCTTGGCTGGCACGGACAAAATGGAAATAATAAGCCGGATTCAACTATTACTATTATCTAATTAAAAATACTGATAGATACCAAATGTTGTGAACTGTCCATAACCGAAGATGGAAGAATGGCTGGTACAAATCTTAAAAAATGTCCATCTAAGAAAAAACAATGCTATCCTAATAAGGTAAAGTAAACAGCACATTTGTTTCCTTTTTAACAGTCTGCATTCACTTGTGTTTGGAAAAACAATCATGTGAAAACTGGTAATCTAATCAAGTGTTTCCTCTTTTAAATGTACTTTCTTTAATAAACAAGGGCTGATAATATTATCCCAGAAGTTCGATAAAGAAAAAGCAGCAGAATGTAAGAACATAAGTGAAACTGATTTCGAGCCTTATGCATCCTACAAACCTACAATACTATTAATTAATTAATTAGTTCTATTAAGTACCACAAATCAAATAAAAGGGGTGACTGTAGAGGGAGCTTTGGATTTTCAAAGGGATTAATCAAGAGAAAATAGCTCTACTCAAAGAAATCGTAAGGAATATAGTCAAAGGACCAAATCCTATAAATGAAGAGTCAAATTTATTATGTAAGAATTGGTTGGTCTTACGAAAGCAAAAGAACTTTGGATATTGGTAGACAAAATTATTTTCCATGAGGCATATTACCCAAAAAGTGTCTATATAAAAGCTCAAGCTACTAATTTTTCCTGCAATGCGTTTCTGGATGCCAGGAACCTAAACCAAACAGGCTCTAAATGCAGCTAGATTGCAAGATAAACAATTTTTGCAGTTGTATAGGGGCCGATTTTGCTCACAGGCATTGCAGAAGGAATATGAATGGAACTTGGAGAAGCTTGGCTGCGCGTTATGTTCATCTGAGGATAAATTGCAGCTGAGGATGGAGTTTTCAATCTTATAATTGAATTTCCGATTGAAGCAGAAGGACACCCAGGAGTATTAGCTTTAATATAATCCAGAGGATGAGACGCCATTTTCCTTTGCTCCCTGCAACATAAAATGTTAAAAAGTAGTGAAGCTTCTGCATTTCACAATACCATATATCATAATAATCCAACCAACTGTGCATAAGAATAGCAATACAACATTTGCAAACACCTTATCCGTCTAATTGACTCATCAGAGTTTATTTTAATCAGAATTTCTCCATGTTCAGAATCTGCGATATTTAGTTCCTTTCGTAGTTCAGTCAAGAGCTCCTCTTTTCCCTATAGCCACAAACACATTTTCAGCATATTATCTTGAATAAAAAGAGAGAGGATTTGCAAGACCATAATATTCAATGAGACAAACTCAATCGCAGGGAACAGGTTAAGAATAAATATTTACCCAAGTAAGAAGATCTGATTGAGCAATAAAAGCCTTCAATAATGAACTGTAAGCCTCAATTTCAAGACAGTGAATGTGATGATCCAAGTTCACTGCATCCCTCATCCCATGAGGATCTGTAATCAATGAACTCAAGAGGTTAGTCATCAATCCACATTTACATCATCTGTAGGATCTTTTGATATTTCTTCACATGATACATTAAACCTTTATTACTTGCATTGAGAAAATATAAAGAAATAACAATAGTTACTCAGAAAAAAGAAAAGAAGCAAAGTTATTGAAACATGGAAAGGTCATAATTTATCATTTTCTCTGACATAACATGTGGAGCCAAGAGCCATTTACATAAAAAAAAACACAATCAATGACATAAAATTAATGGTATTTAAGGTCAGTAATATTAACATTTATTAAATTAGATGAAGTATAAATGCTACTAAATCCTAAGCATAAGGATATAGCTTATCAGCATATCACATGTACACAGAAAATGAATGCATCATATAACAAAATAAATAAGAGGGGAAATATAAACCATAATATCATTGAAAAAGAATAGTTTGAGGATACCAAATGCCCACACACACAAAGGTATGTAATTCGAGCAACTCTATCCAAGGTATGAGACATACATGGAGACAACTAAATGAGCATTCACATATTAAAATACAAAATGGTTACTTGTGCCTGAAGACGGTTAACACTTATTTTTTGTTAATATACGATCCAATCTCTAAAACAAATTAACAAACAGGTAAATAAAGTAATTAAAATCATAAAAGAAAAGTTAAAAGAAAACACAAGTTTTGGAGTGAAGTAGCAGTTGGTATCATTTAATAGCAAACCAAACCACATAGTAACAAAACTTGGTGCTTAACAGTTAACACATACTCACTTGTATTCAAAGTGAGAACTAAGCATTGACTACAAACATATTTGCATTCAGTAAGTATCCTTCTGCCGAAAGCAATCATGTTTAAGACCGACCGAACAACCAGAATAAGACTCCCTCTAAAGTAATTTACTTTTCACAAGGAATCAAATTAGGCGTATTTACCTCCAAGTAATGCACCTTTTCCCAAGTAATTAATCTCTCGCTAAGGAGTATTCATGTGCATATTCTCTCCACATGTGAACCTAGTATACTTCCGGTAGAAGCCTATTTGAATTGGCTTATTTAAGCTTGTATCTATTGACATGAGGAATTGTGAGAGTGTTTGCGAAAGCTTATGGAAACAACTTATGACATGTCCATAAACTGTTTTCAGTTTACTTAATAAGCTCACCAGATTAACTTATTATAAAATAGCTTACGTGAAAACAGTGACTATTTGATCTTTCGTTATAGAAACAACTTATATATAAACACTTAATTAAACTATTTATCTAAACAGAGACTGGGTCAACCTCATTTGGTCTCATGCATCAATACATACAAAAAAATCAGGAAAAATCATTGTCAAGGGGCCAGTGGGGCATATAACATAATAAAGCAGCTATGATCTTGCTATGAATTGTTTAACGTGTCCCCTTTTTTCAATAAATAACAGCACCAAACAGCCACAGATCCTTTAATATAAATAAATAAAAAGAGTTTGTTTCCCCTTTCCACACCCAAATAGAAGACCAGAAAAATATTCAAAAAACAAAATTGAAAAGGTTGACAAAAAGGGTGAAATACATGTCACCAAAAACCTAGGCAGCACACAAGTACTGTCGGCCACTGTTACTATTGTTAAATAAATAAAAAATCTCATCCATAAGATCAAAACCTTTACTTGAAAACAAAACTATCTACTTGTTTAATCATCATCAGATCACTTTCATAAAATATTAAGAGGCCAACGTCACAATGCAAATTGCTGAAAACAAAGCTCTTTGGGTTTTGAAATTTGCATTTCACTTTTTTGGGGTCCCACGGTTGATTATTAATTTTTTTCTTGGAGACCAAACTTGTAGTAATGTGAGAAAGTAAAAATGTACGAGAGTAACAAAAAAATCATAGAGAAAGAGAAGGTTATACCAATGATGGTGCGGAGGTTGGTGGTGTGAGTGTTGTAGTCCATGATGAGTAAACCACCCTTTCCTGCTCTGCGAAAAATACTCATAATAATGCGGCCCGAATTTTTAGCAATGTTTTCTGTAACAATTTTTTTATTTTTTTTTTTATTTTTATGTTTTCATGGTTGTTGAGGAGTTTTATTTTTTTCTTTGTTTTTCATTTTTTTATTTCACTACACTTCGTATAAGAAAAATAAATTTGAAGACTTTGTGTTTATATAAAAAAATAAAGATATGGAGTAAATGGGTTCTTGAAGTTAAAGACATATAAATGATATTTATATATCATTATTAGCATTTACCTATTATTATTATTATTAATGTAGGGTTTATGTGTTATTACTAAAATTAATGTATAGTACTTATTACTATCATAATTGTAGAATCATGTCTTACATATATGTATGTTGTTCTTCCATTGTTACTAACAAGAAATAAAAAAATAAGATCTTTTTGTCTTAGTATCAGAGCTTTTAAGCTGAAAAGTTCTCGATCCAATACCTAAAAAAACATGGCATCCGCTGCCAACTCAAACAACAGGAATGACCTACCATCATCTCTATCTGTCAAGCTGAGAAATAATTATTGTAACACACCGAGTTTAAAACACAGCGCGAGTGTATTTTTTTTTTAAAAAACGAATACATAAATAAAAAAGTTTTCAGAATTGCGTTCCAAGGAAATTAAAATCAATTAAAATTAAATATCATTCGACTTCGTAATTAAAAATAGTAAGGAATTTTAAAACAGCAACATCACAATTGAATCGAATGAGATATTTATGGGAATTTGATCTTTATAATATACTAAAATAAAGATACATCAAAATATTTGTCAGAGTGTGGAAGAGTTTTACGATAATTCCCAAAATGAATATTTACAACCATTGAGTTCAAAACCCTATACATAAGTCTACTCTGATCATACCCTAAGCTACAGTAGCATTACAATATTCACAAGTCTTTTCTTCACCCAGCTGCTCATCTCTTTGCATAGCCCACAAGTAAAGATCAAGGGAAACTAACGACGTTCCCTGTCGTTAGTATGACCATCAGGGGTACGGTTCTGAATCTCATCTGAGGGCAACGCCCAATTTCCACAATAATTGTAAAGGGTCACCGACCGAAAATAACAATTACCACATAGCAGTTATATCAAGAATATCAAACATATTCATAGTACATGATGATAAATAAGGATGCTAAATTTTGAAATACATGTCATTTGTACTTTACAAAACAGCAACCAAGTAAGTATAAAAATCATGATGTAAGCACAAACATCAATTCATCCGAAATTACAGATTTTCAAAAAAATACTTACTCACACAACAATTTTCCACCATCAACAAAAAATCAAACGTGACCCTCCAGTCAAACACTCCGATGCAATATGTATATGCTCATGTTCATAAATTCTTGGAATCACCAAGGTGCAGTCGCTTACAGACCAGCACAATTTAACGGCCCTCATGACCAGGGTGCAATCGCATACAGATCAGCACCAGTGCAGTCGCATACAGACCAACACTCGTGCAGTCACTGCAGACCAGCACGTTTGACATAAACCAAGGTACAATCACTACAGATCAGTACCTAGTGCAATCACTACAGATCGGCACTCGTGCAATCACTACAGATCAGCACGTTTGACATAAACCAAGGTACAATCACTACAGATCAGTACCTAGTGCAATCACTACAGATCAGCACGTGGCTGCGCATTTCAGGGTACAGACACTACAGTCCAGTATCAGTGCAGTCGTTTATCTGACCAACACTTATATACCAAGGTACAATCACAGATTAGTACCTAGTGCAATCACTACAGATCAGCACGTGGATGCGCATTACTCTGTGGCCCATCGCGGGTACCACCTGACCATGCCATGCATGAATATGCATTGTTTCACTTCATTGAAAACAGTATGCAACCTTAGTAAAATTCATGCATTTTCCTCATTTTTCAAAACATCTCAACACATTCAAAGATTAACCATTCAAGCAAGCATTACACTTTGCATTACCTCAAAGTTCCACTCTTTATTAACAAAGGTTTTTCCCCAACTGTTAAGATTCAAAACTGTGATTAAAACTGAGGTTTCTGTCAAAAATACGAATCTGTATTCGAATACAGCTTCATTGTATTCGAATACATGGGCTGTCACAGTACAAAAATCAGAATTTCTACAACTTCAGTAAATTCTAAAAAAACTTCATCATCACCACTTCAAACTATCACCAAATTTCCATTTTTAATCACCACAAACCTTCCTAAGGTACCCCAACACTTAAGGTTTATAAAACAATGTTAAAAACTTGAATTTCTAAAAAACACGAATCTGTATTCGACTACAGCTACCTTGTATTCGAATACAGAAGCTAAAACAGTGAAAAATCAGCATTCTGTATTCGAATACGAGGCCTTCGTAGTCGAATACAGATGCGAAGTCAGTGGCAAAAGTTGCAAATCTGTATTCGGCTACAGAGGGTTGTAGTCGAATACAGTGGTTAAAACAGAAGCAAAAATTGCAAATCTGTATTCGGCTACAGAGGGTCGTAGTCGAATACAGATGCTAAGTCAGTAGCAAAATTGGAAAATCTGTATTCGACTACAGGGGCTCGTAGTCGAATACAAGTTCGAAAACTTAGGGAAAATGGAAGCTTTGCAGGTTGTATTCGAATACACTCAATGCCGTATTCGAATACACCTTCGAAATCAGTGAATTTTCCTGAAACTTCAACACATTTTCAAAACCTTTTCTTTTGAAAATCCAACCCAACACCAGAATCATAATTCCCCTCTTTTAAAACCTCAACTCAGAACATTTTTCATCAAATAACAACAACAGATTTTTCATAAAAATACTTCCACCATTTTAAATCCCTTTTCATTTGAAACAACCATCAAACCAGAATTATGAAACATGAAATATGAAACAACCATCCCTTAACAAAACACAGCAAAACACATATTTCTCAAACCAGAATAACCTCACTGATTTTTAACAAAACAAAATCAGAACCAGAATCATCATTCCACACTCACATAATGATTTTCAAAACATAATACAATATTTTTCACAAACATAAACCAAATATCATTCATCACACATGCATTTACAGCCTTAAATGCAATCTAGAAAGTTGGAAGGTGCCCTTACCTTAGTTACGTTCCCTTAGCTCGTACGCTTCTGCGACAAAAGCCGACGATACTCCCGTTCGCGTTCGCCGCTACGAAAATTAGTTCTTTAGCTCCGTAACGATCAGAGGAATGACTTTCGTACTCGAAACTTTCTGATTCGACACTCAGATTTTCCAGAACGATGACTTTTAAGTAAACTGTTTTTCTTCACCAACACTCAGAAAATTAGAAGAATAAGAAGAAGAAGATAAAGCAGAACTGGCGCGTAGAGGAAAGAAGGAAAAGCTTCTTACTTAAATATCCACATAAAGCAACTGACACAGCAGAGGAGAGAGGAATTGTTTCCTTTTTCACAAATATCTACGCCACCTCACCAATTCTTATATCAAAATATCTTTTGATCCTCCAGCACTTAACCCGTTTCCGTCGAAATTAGCAGAGAATATCTTAATTAATGGTCCGATAATTTAATTACTCAAAATTAAATTAATCCATCCATTATCCAATAATTTTAATTCCACCTCCAAAACAATTAATTATATATATATATATATATATTTACACAAAATATACATATATTGAATATTATACCGATATTCCCAAAATACCCTTAAAATCAAATCTGAATTTAATTTTAAATTTAAGGGTCTTACAATTATCCTATATGGAAATCTCTAATTCTACTCGTAGTCAGAGGCTACAAACTCGATGGATATTTGTTGGGAACCAAAGTGTGTCCCGAACAATTTATTACATCTTCAGACTCAAACAAGAACAACAACCCTGCTTTTGAGGAATGGCAAACCAATTATCAACGCCTCCTTGGGTGGATGCTCAACTCGATGGTTATTGGAAATGCAACACAATTGTTGCATTGTGAGACCTCCAAACAACTTTGGGATGAGGCTCAAAGTTTGGCTAGAGCACACTCAAGGTCTCAAATCATCTATCTCAAGTATGAATTTCACAGCATCAGAAAAGGAGAAATGAAAATGAAAGACTATATAATCAAAGTGAATAACCTTGCTGACAAACTCAAACTTGCAGGCAGTCCAATTTCAACTTCTGATCTGATCATTCAAACCTTAAATGGTTTGGATTCGGAATATAATCTCATAGTTGTAAAACTATCTTATTAAACTACACTCAGCTGGGTGGATTTACAAGCTCAATTGCTAACCTTTGAAAGTAGAATTGAGCAACTGAATAACCTCACCAACCCGACTCTCAATGCAACAGCAAATGTTGCAAACAAGTCTGACCACCGAGGCAACAGGTTCAATTCAAACAATAATTGGAGAGGTTCCACCTTCAAAGGTTGGAGAGGAGGAAGAGGTAGGTCATACAAGACACCATACCAAGTATGTGGCAAAAGTAATCACACTGCAATAAACTGTTTTCACAGGTTCGACAAAACCTACTCAAGATCTAATCATTCAGCAGAAAATGACAAGCAAGGATCTCACAATGCCTTCCTAGCCTCTCATTACTCAATCCAAGACTATGACTGGTATTTTGATAGCGGTGCAAACAATCATGTGACATATCAAACTGGCAAGTTTCAAGACTTAACTGAGCACCATGGTAAGAATTCACTAGTTGTTGGTAATGGTGAGAAATTGGAAATTGTATCCATAGGTTCTTCAAAACTTAAGTCACTCAATTTACATGATGTCATGTATGTACCTAACATCACGAAAAATCTATTAAGTGTTTCTAAAATGGCTGCTGACAATAACATACTTGTTGAGTTTGACGAAAATTGTTGTTTTGTGAAGGACAAGCTCACAGGGAATGCAATACTAAAAGGGCTACTTAAAAATGGATTGTACAAACTCTCAAGAACTAAAAGAAACCCTAATGCTTATGTATCTGTCAAGGAGAACTGGCATAGGAGGTTTGGTCACCCTAATAATAAAGTCCTAGACAAAGTCTTGAAAGGTTGTAATGTCAAAGTACCACCTAGTGATAATTTTAGTTTTTGTGAAGTATGTCAATATGGCAAAATGCATCTTTTACCGTTTAAGCCCTCCTCTTCTCATGCTAAGGAACCACTTGAATTGACCCACACAGATGTATGGGGCCCGGCACCAATAATGTCGTCCTCTGGTTTTAAATATTATGTGCACTTTGTTGATGATTTTAGTAGGTTCACTTGGATTTATCCCTTGAAACAAAAGTCTGAGACTGTGCAAGCCTTTACTCAATTCAAAAACCTAATCGAAAATCAATTCAATAAGAGAATCAAAGTAATTTAGTGTGATGGTGGTGGTGAATATAAACCTGTGCAAAAACTTGCAACAGAAGCTGGCATACAATTTAGAATGTCATGTCCGTATACTTCTCAACAAAATGGAAGAGCTGAGAGGAAACACATGCACATAGCTGAGTTTGGCTTAACCTTACTTGCACAAGCTCAAATGCCTTTACATTATTGGTGGGAAGCCTTCTCTATTGCAGTATATCTCATAAACAAATTGTTGTCTCAAGTTACTCAAAATAAGAGTCCCTATTCACTCATGCTTCATAAAGAACCTGACTATAAGCTTCTAAAACCATTTGGTTATGCGTGTTACCCTTTTCTTAAACCTTACAACCAACACAAGCTACAATTTCACACAACCAGATGTGTTCTCTTGGGATATAGCAACTCCTACAAAGGGTACAAATGTCTCAACTCTCATGGAAGGATTTTCATATCAAGACATGTCATCTTCAATGAAGACCATTTTCTATTCCATGATGGATTTCTCAATACAAGAAGTCCTCTAAAAACAACATTTAACAATACATATACTTCTTATCCTTTGTACAGTGCAGGTAACTCCACCAATGATGTAATCACTGAAGAAGCAGCTGAGATAAATGCAGAAGACCCTCAAGATGTTAACAATGTCACAGAATAAAATGACAATGGTTCGTCAGAAGATGACACCACTCATGAAGAGACACCAAACATAGCTCAACAACAAAGTGTGGGTGAATCAAGTCTGAACACAAATACAAGCAATACAATACACACAAGGAGCAAGTCAGACATTTACAAACCAAAGCTACCTTACATTGGACTTACTGAGACCTACAAAGACACAATGGAACCTGCAAATGCCAAGGAAGCTCTCACAAGACCCTTATGGAAAGAAGCAATGCAACAGGAGTTTCAAGCCCTCATGTCCAACAAAACATGGATACTAGTGCCCCACCAAAATCAAGAAAACATAGTTGATTCAAAATGGGTTTTCAAGACAAAATACAAGTCAGATGGTTCAATTGAAAGGAGGAAAGCTAGACTAGTTGCAAATAGGTTTCAACAAACAACTGGGATCGACTATGAAGAAACATTTAGCCCTGTAGTCAAAACGAGCACAATCAGGATAATTTTTTCCATTGCAGTGCACCTCAATTGGGAAGTCAGGCAGCTCGACATCAACAACACATTCCTAAATGGATATCTCAAAGAAACAATATTCATGCATCAACCAGAAGGATTTGTCGATCCTACCAAGCCTAATCACATATGCAAACTATCTAAAGAAATTTATGGACTGAAGCAGGCACCAAGAGCTTGGTTTGATAGTCTCAAAACTGCATTGTTGAACTGGGGTTTCCAAAACACAAAGAGCAATTCCTCTCTTTTCCTTCTAAAAGGTAAAGATCATATCACATTCCTTCTTATATATGTAGATGACATAATAGTCACAGGTAGCAACAACAAGTTTCTTCAAGCTTTCATCAAACAACTTAACAATGTCGTCTCTCTCAAAGATTTGGGTCTTTTACACTACTTTTTGGGCATAGAAGTACAAAGAGATGCTAGTGGAATATACCTTAAAAAATCCAAATACATTGGTGACTTGCTGAAGAAATTCAAGATGGACAATGCCTCACCATGTCCAACACCGATGATAATAGGTAGGCAATTCACAGTTGAGGGGGAGAAATTGAAAGATCCAACTATGTTCAGACAAGCCATAGGAGGGCTACAATATTTAACTCAAACAAGACCTGACATAGCCTTTTATGTAAATAAACTCAGTCAATACACGAGTTCACCCACCACTGACCACTGGCAAGGCATAAAAAGAATCTTGAGGTATCTCCAAGGCACCATCAATCATTGCTTGCACATCAAGCCATCCACTGACTTGGATATAACAGGGTTTTCCGATGCTGATTAGGCCACTAGTGTTGATGATAGGAAATCCATGGCTGGCCAATGCGTGTTCCTTGAGAAACACTCATTTCTTGGTCCTCAAGAAAGCAAAAAGTGGTATCAAGGTCAAGTACAGAGTTAGAGTACAGAGCTATAGCTGATCTAGCTACTGAGATAGCATGGATTCGTTCGCTACTTATTGAACTTAAACTCCCATTGCCAAGGAAACTCATACTATGGTGTGATAACTTGAGTGCCAAGGCGCTAGCCTCTAATCCAGTACTGCATGCTCGTTCTAAGCATATTGAAATTGATGTTCAGTATATCTGAAACCAAGTACTACAAAATGAGGTTGTTGTGGCATATGTTCCTATAACAGATCAAATTGCAGATTGTCTCACCAAGCCATTAAGTCACACACGCTTTAGTCAACTTAGAGACAAATTTGGTGTGATCCACTCACCACTAGTTTGAGAATGGAAGTTAAAGATATATAAATGATATTTATATATCATTATTAGCATTTACCTATTATTATTATTATTATTATTATTATTATTATTATTATAAGTTTTATGTGTCATTACTAAAATTAATGTTTAGTACTTATTACTATCATAATTGTAGAATCATGTCCTACATATATGTATATTGTTTTTCCATTGTTACTAACAAGAAATAAAAAAATAAGATCTTTTTGTCTCTTAAAATTGTGAAATCGAGTAAAATAGTCGCTAAAAATTACGAATGGATTCCTACAATTGTTGCACATAAGTTAAATAAGTTAAAAAAGTAAAAAGATATATTATTCTCTTATTAACTTAACTTATATATGTAGATGATATCGTATGCTACCTAAATGAATATGTGAGCTTCCATATGAATGTTACATTAATATCATTTTACTCGAAACAACTTTCTGTTACAAATTTAATTAGTAAAATGATATATCCGTTTATACATTTGAAACTTCATGAAGGAACTAACTGAGAAAATAAAAAGCAAAGAGACACGTGGTTGTATTTTCAAAATAGTGCAAATAGCACCCTATAAGGAAAAGCCCATTAAGTCCGCTGTAGTAGCAGCCCATGACCCAAATCCAGCAAAAAGCCCAAAACTCCGCGCGCGTAGGAAGCAAATACCAGAAGCGGATAACGGCACTTCTCATTTCTTCCCTGTCCTAGTTCCATTTCCACATCCACCACTCACTCTCACCAACACCGCCATAACAATTTGCTCCAAAATCTTAAACCCTAACTGAGAATAAGAAGATGCTATCATGCACTAACAGCACCTTCCATGGCCCTGCCACCAAAAATCGCCATTCCCAACCTTCTAAGTTTCAACGTCCCAAACCTCTCCTCTTTCCTCCCCGTCCTCCCTTGGCCACTTTCGGGAGTTTCAAGTTACGTTCTCCATTTTCTGGCAAGAAACTATTCAGTGTAAAAGCTTCCATTGATTCTTCGTCACAGGTTTTAGAGTCACTCGACATTGGTGGCCCGCACATTGGACCACAACCGTATTCCGTGAAAATTCCCGTCGGTGATAGATATGTAAGTTTTATGAGCTTTATCTTTAAGTTAATTATGTCTTTTTAATGGAACAATGCTATACCTGATTATGGGGATTTTCAAGGGATGGTGAGGTGGAAAAAGTTATGAATTGCTCAATCAAATTTTGTGTGGGGAATATTAATGGATTGGAGTAGGAGGGTGATTGTTTGAGAATAAGAGAGTATGGGGCCATTTGATTTTTTAAGTGCTATTGTTTAATTTAACTATTTAATTTTTTAAAAGAGAAGTCAGCCATTGTTGTTTGAATGAAAAAGGTTGAGGAAGTAGCTAATCTCCAACATAGATACATACATTATATATATGTATGGTTATGTAATCATAATGAATAGGGGAAGTTGCTGAGCTTCACAACTTCCATTGGGGGGAGGGGCATTAAGAAATACTACAATATATATAAAACATTTTCAATAATCTATCCGAGAATTTCTGTTAGTGTATTGATAATTTAAGCTTCAACTGTAATTTATGTTACTGGGTTCAAATCCAAGCTGTTTTTTACAAATATAAATGATCATAATTAACAAAAGAAATACAAAAAAACTGCTCTCGGGGACTTGAACTTGAAACCTTTGGTTGACCAAAATCACCGTTACCACTGCACCACTTCGCAATGCATGGTATTTAGCGAAACATTTAATATATACCATATATATATACACACATACCATATATAGTACATAAGTAAATAAATATTATAATTGGTACATCTATTTATTAAGAATAAGTAAGTTTTGGGGTGGCCATGGCCACCCCCTGCGTTTAATAAGATCCACCACTAAATAGGGTGGGTGGGGGTCAGGCATGAATTACTTGAGGTTGGAAGGTTTGGGTGAGCTGGAGTTTTCTGTTCAGCTGCAGAATCTCCACTGTCATATACATATTTTTTAGGCCACATTTGCACCTCTGAATTATGTAAGTTTGTGGGATGGCATACTAAGCCTATGTTTGGATTTGTATTCTGCATCCCCATGCAATTTTTGCTGTGATATTAAGAAGCTCGCTTCGAGGTAGAAGTGCCGCACCACCGCAATTCCTCTAAAATCCAAACACATGCTAATCTGCATACTATATAAATATTTTTTTAAATGTACAAGTTATAAAGACATACATACATTCACATAGATATATGCATGCATTACACTTGTGCATATTTTTTAGTGAATTCAAAATAATTCATTTAAACATTCAACACCAATATAAAAAGGCTTTATGTCTTAAATACATCACATCAAATGTATTAAATACATTTATATTCTGCATAGTGCATGTATTAATCCATTTGTTATTACTATTACTTTATTTTTTAAAAATTAAAAAATTGAAGAAATGCAAAATTAAATACTTTGTGGGCTAGCAGGCTAGTATGTTAACCGAGGACCATAGCATGTTTAAACCGGGCTCATAGGTCCACATTTGCATGAGTCTACAATATGCTTTGTCCCAACGTAAGTTACATGTGAAATTGGTTGGTGTCAGATCTGGACTCATACTCAGCACTAGTTGATATCTCTCTCTATTTCCTTTTGATTTTGTATAATGTACCCTAATACTCAAGTGGTGAGACTTCTAGTATGATATGGTAAAAAAAACACATTGTTGGATCTTGCAAATCATATAGATGACGCTGAATCATACCAGGCCATGCATGTAATGCACAAGATTGTGGTAAAGTTTGTTTCAATTTCTTACCAAGATTATGCCTTTGATTTGGTTAGAGATTTTTTTTGGTTACAAATGGAAAATATTCATAATGTTGTATTTTACATTATTGTCGTAGCTGGGGTGTGATTGTTGCAAAAGTATGTTGATAGAGTAAAAGAGACAAATTAAGTATTAACTGATAGGTTTTGTGGCATTCTACAGATTTTCGTTGAGACTGGCCATATGGGAAGGCAAGCAAGTGGTTCTGTTACAGTTACGGATGGAGAGACTGTAAGTTTCCATACTGCTTTTTATTAATTTATCCATGATTGTGACTATTGTCATATGGGTCAAAATCGTGTTAAAAAAGGAAAACCACTTCCTTTGTCTGTGTAAGGCTTGGATAATTGTCACTTCTTAAGATATCTAACTCAATATTATAAGATACATGACATTTATGAGGGGTGTGTGAGGGCTCTTGCAGAGGGTTGGTTGTTAAACATAAAGCCATTTATGTGCTTTCACCTAATAGCTTAAATTTTTAGATTGTTGATTCTTGACAAAAAACATAACATTGACATTTTTAAATGCAGATTGTCTACACCACTGTTTGTTTCAATGATGTTCCTAGTGAGCCAACTGATTTTTTCCCCCTTTCTGTGAATTATCAAGAGCGCTTTTCAGCTGCTGGTCGCACTAGGTATGCCTTAAACATGTTTACAATAATTCTTCTGTTTTGTTTCTGCTGATGTGCAATTATGTTTTGCAGTGGAGGTTTTTTCAAACGAGAAGGAAAGACAAAGGATCACGAGGTACGAGTTATTCTAACTTCTCTAATTCAATTGACAATTAATCTTGATCCTGGACACTCGCCTAGACTGTAACAATCTGTAAACTTATATGGCAAGTTGCGCTTCCTCCTTGGTTGAGAGATTCAATCTTGCTTCTGATATAGTCTACTCTAATATACACATCTTCTAGTTTCCAATCTACATAGTAGTGAAATGCAGAGAGACCGGAGAATCAACATGCCAGCTAATTTTTGTAACTTGTTGGTCTTTTCATATATGTGACAGATTTGAGAGTAGAAAGGAAGATAAGGTGCATTTTGTTGGGCTGAGAATGCCAATCATTTTAGCTTGAGACAATTTCCAACTCATATTTCGTAGAACTGTTTTCTTTTAATTTTTTTATGGGAGGGTTTTCCTTGTTTGAACTGAATACCTCTTTTTCATCAAAAGAAGAAATCTTAGTTAAATAAGTTTTTGCTATCCGGAAAAGAGTTTTGTTCTTAATTCTTTTCGTTATTTTTTTATTGTCATCTATTGCTTGCAGGTTCTTATTTGTAGATTGATTGATAGGCCTCTGCGTCCTACTATGCCTAAGGGCTTCTACCATGAAACTCAAATATTATCTTGGGTATGGTCGTTATGATTTCTTTTCATAATAAAATTTTATTTATTGTTTGATGGTCCAATTTCGTTGTGATGGGATTGAACTGATGTGGTAGTGTAGCGTTAACAATGTCCAATAATTATATGATGAAATATATAGAAAAATGTAACAGATATTAAATTGGTTGTCAAACAAAATGTTGGACCAAGAAAGTTATCTTTACTCACCTTTGCCTTAATATTTTTTGTAATTTTAAAAATATCATAAGCATCATTTTCATATTAAAAACTTAAATGCTTCTCATTAGTTGTATGAGTCGTGAATTTTTTTGTAATTAGCTAACTAATTTTTTTAACTTATAAAAACATTTGCTCATCAATTGAAAAAAATTATGGATACATTTTTTTTACGGTAAAATTATGGATATGTAATTATAGAGAAAACTGTTTTTTTCTTCCCCTTTCTTGTTGACCTTCATTAGATGTTAGTAAATCTCGTAAGTTGCAGTTGGTAGGAAAGTACTTTCTAGTTTCTACATGAATTGGTTGGTGCTGTGAATACCATCTTTGTCAAATAACAGCTTAACAATATTTATTTCATTTTTCTTCTGGACTAACATAAAGTATTGATGTCTTTTGCTTTATTCTTTCCTTATTCTATTATCATGCTTTAAAATATTTGTATCTTGTGGAAAATCACATGATATTATCTGCCGGGAATTTTCTCTTCTAGGTTTTGAGCTACGATGGATTGCATAGCCCCGATTCTTTGGCTGTCACTGCAGCTGGTATAGCACTGTAAGTTGGTCATTTTATTTTGCTGCCAACCCTGCACAACTTCTCGTACTTTGTACTTTTGTTTACTGAAATATAAAATTGAAGAGAATTAAGTAAACAGAGGAAATAAATACCAATAGAAAGGAGGTTAAGAAATCCTGTAAAAGATGTGAAAGTAACGCACATGTGAATCAAGAAATAATGTTAATTTGTAATTATATTTATCAGCTTTCCTAAAATAAGTTAAACAAATCAGGATTTGATTTGATCCCCTTAATTTGTAATTATTAGAGGTAAATGTTGTAACTATTATTTTTACTGAGAAATATCAAAGCAAAAGGGCATCAAACCCTAATTTGTGACAGCACATACATGCAGTGATATCTAAGATATAAAAATACAAACACGTGTCTAAGCTATGAAGCTTGGATTCGTAGTACGGATACGGGTACGACACGGATATGCGGATATGAGAAGTTTTTTTAATTCAAGATACGATATTGGCTTAGATACGGTACCAAAATTTTATAGAAAAACTTAGATAGATACAAAATACTTGTAAAGAAAGAGACATTGATTGATTTTTGTTAATGTATAACTATAATGGTCACAATTTACAAAAAGATACTTATGATCATAACTATAATTGTGGAGTTTACATCCATATCAAAATATATTTTAACATTTTCGGTGACACTGAAGTTGTAACCAAAAAAATGGGGATTGCGAGACGTCTCTTTGTTTATGGGGGAGAGAGTTTCTTTTCTTTCCACAAAGGCGTATCCGGTTATGTCATGCTGTATCCATGATGTATCCCAAACGTATCTGGTTACTAGTATCTTTAAAAGTAATTAAAAAAAAATCGGATACTTTTGAGATACACATCTGAGAATATCCTAGGAATATCGGTACCTGATACGTATTTGGCATAGATACTTCGCCTATTTTGGAGTATCTAGGCTTCATAGCATCTAAGTTAAGTTGGAGGTTTCTTGGTTACATTCATGATGCTATGCATAACCATTATTCTTAATAATTTAATTTCCACAGTGCACTTTCAGAAGTGCCCATGACAAAAACAGTTGCTGGAGTTCGAATTGGCCTTGTTGGTGATAAGTATATTGTAAACCCTACTACTGAGGAGATGGAAAACTCTGAGTTGGACCTCATGCTGGCTGGCACAGACAGTGCAATATTGATGATCGAGGTAATAACATCACTTGCTTGTGATCAATAACATGTTAGAGATATGATAATAGAACAGAAACTGGCAATCTTTTTTATTTGTAATTCCAAATAAAATCATGCATGTATATCAGTTTAGGCCTTGGTACAGTGCTGTGGAAATGCTGAAAAGTGGAAACCCAAAAAGACCCTGTTTTAATTACCAAGATTCAACCAGAGATTTGCATGTAGAATAGGACCTTAATTTTGAAGTAACTTCTTTTGTGCAGCCAAATATAATAAGTTTAACATATTAAAGATTCGTATTTGAAACCCAGTGTTGATGTATTTATATTATTTATCCACATAAAGTAAATGCTGACCTAGCTATCAAGTTTTGTTATCAAACTCGCACCTGCCAGCAGGGAAAACAAATTCCAAAATTGTCCTACACTTAAGACTAAGTACTTTGCAAAAGAAGAAATGTCACCACATATTTCCAGCCTTGTTAAGGACATAAAATGCTGGTCAAATAATAACTTTCCAGAATCTAATATCTTTCCAGTCTTGTTTCTTGGAACTTTTATAGTTTTACTTTCATACCGAATAAAATGGTATAAAATTGTATTGCAGGGTTATGGCAATTTTCTTCCAGAAGAGAAGCTACTTAAAGCGGTAGAAGTTGGTCAGGTTGTTATGTTATGATAGTGTTGTGTAATATAGTTAGTAGAGGTTTTTTTCTAAAATTGGGTCTGATTTGATTTGATGTGAACCATGTGATTTCCAGTTTTTATTCTCTTGTAATTCCTTAATTATGTTAGAAGTTTAATTGTATACTTGCTTTGAAATTAACTGAAATAGAAATAAAATTTTCTGACACTTTTTCAACTTGTTGTTTGTAGACCAGCTTACTATTTTTTTTATTTCTTTTTTGAAAAAAAGACAAGCTTACTATGATTCTTATCCTTCCCTAAAGTCATATGTATGTGTTTTGGAAATACTATTGGCTCTGCAAATGGATCATATTAAATTAGTCCATGACATTATTTCAACCTTCCAGTCTTCTTTATGCATCTAGGTAGGCTATTAAGACCTATAGTTCCTTTTTTAATGATTGTTATGCCATTAGGCATTGGAATTGTTCACTAGAAAAAGGTGATATGGTTATTCATCGGTACATAAGTAAGCCATTTATCTCCCTAAGGGATTTAGTGACAGGTGGGTTTGGTATACTTTGTGTTGTTGACGTTCTTATTTTTATGTGTTATTTGTTATCTTTGATTGTTTATGAACAACTCTGCACCGATGCTTAATCTTTTGTGTATTGTCTGTTGTCAGGATGATACTTAATCTTTTGTGTATTGTCTGCTGTCAGGGTGCAGTGCGTGCAATTTGTAATGAGGTAGACGCCTTGGTCAAGAAATGTGGGAAACCAAAGATGACTGATGCCATCAAGTTGCCTCCTCCCGAGCTTTATAAATATGTTGAGGTATACCCTTTGCTATCCTATATTATATATTTTATTGTTTATATGATAAATAAAACTTCTTAAAAGTGTTCTCAGTTCATGAATTTCACTATGTGAGATGTAATTCTCTCCCCCATAGTTCTTGTATTACTTGCAATTTGTTTCCTTTGTTCGTACAACAGTACTTAACATGATGAATACTATTGACTTTATCAAGGACCTGGCTAAGATAATCCTGCTAAACAGATTAAAATAGGGCCTAATGATGAGTTATAGGTCGTAATGTGGCATATTGAGAGCTTCCTGTCTATCTATTCCTCTTTCTCTACGTGTAATTTCAATGGAATAGTTCTACTAGTGGGAAATTTCTAATATAGCAGCGTTGACTTCTTGATTCCATTGTGGATTTGTACTTCTTGCACTGGAATTTTTAGTTGAGTATATTGGAGCTCACCCTTCATTTGTTCCTATATTTGACAATTGGTTGGACCAGTGGTCAATGGACCCCATGCAAGAGAAAATTTGTCTGAGGGAAAGCACTCTGTTCCTATTCCATATCGCAAGTCAAGTTTATGGCTTTCATGATGATGATGTTGTGGTTGTGTATCTCCACTCTCATTTCCCCTTGAAAAACCCCAAGAGTTGTACGTCTAAAATTTCAGAAACTTGCTGTGATATGTAATTTGGCATGAAGTTTTCTTGTTTTTATTTTATTTTTGTTGCCTTTCTCTAGTCATTGTGGCTCATTTGCTGATATTAATAGTTTGTTGCATGTACATGTTTATGAAAGAAATTGGCATTAACTTGTTTAACTGTCCTGTTCAACAAAATGATTGAAGGCTTCATTAAATGGTTTTGTTGAACATTGGTTAGGATTGAAACTAAAGTGAGTGGTAATATCAATATGCAGGAAATTGCTGGGGATGAGTTGGTAAAAGCTCTTCAAATTAGAAACAAAATACCAAGAAGGAAAGCCCTCTCATCATTAGAAGAAAAGGTTCTTAAGATACTTACAGAAAATGGGTTTGTCACAAATGACGCATCACCAAGGAGTAACGCTGAAACCATTGCAGAGATTCTTGAGGTTGAGGATGAAGATGAGGAAGTAATTGTTGATGGTGAAGTTGATGAAGGCGATGTTCATATAAAGCCAACTCCACGCAAACCAACACCTTTAGTAAGCACCACTCATATAGTTCTATTGCTTTATTTTTATATGTTTTCTTTTCGATTACAAAGTGATACATAATATTGGCATTATAGGCTCAGTGCTCTCTCTGCTCATTGTTATGTTTTATTGGCGTGTTTAGGTTAGACATGCAAATATTTTTGTTGCTTGAATGAGCTGATTTTTCTCTTCCGATTCTTTTTCTCTGTAGTTTCTTTGTAATTTGTATGCTTATGAGGATTACTAATCCTTCTATTTTAGTCATTTTTCTTTCTAAATGAATTATTTGTAAGCAGACCTGATTCATGTAGGTTAGAACTGCAACATTGTCTTTGTGGCCTCTTTGGAAATACCGGTTTTCTTTGCTATAATCTGTGGCCTCTTTGGCTTTGTTTTCTCCAAGTTTCTCTGTTTAGATGGATATTTGATAGAAGAAGACCTTGACCGACAAGAGAAGATGAATCTGGCATGGATAAGGACCGGGGGTTGGAAGAAGAGAATTGGGTCACTAGTTAGTTTTATGACTAGACTGTTAATTAGTTTCTTTTTTTTTGGGGGGGTTAAGCAGAGAGAGAAGTTGTCTTTTCCGAAGGAGGTCATGCTCTGCTTGTATTTTCTTTACTGCAATGGCTCTTGGAGCTAATTTTCCATCCAATAAAGTCATATAATCAGCATTTCAGATTGGTTTCCTAACAATATGTTACCTTTTTCCCAGTAATTTTAACCTCTCCTCTGACCCAAGAACTGTGACAGAGATGTTAATTAGTTTTTCATTTCCTTTTGCATTGGTCAATTTTTTTTGGCAGTAGACATTATGTTCTTTCTAAATTCATTTTCATGTATTCGAGCTAGTATATTCTCTCCCTCGATTCTTGGCATTACTTGATTGGTCATTGATGTACAGATCATGCCCTGCCCTCTTGAGTGTCTGTTGTTCTGAATTAATTTATTTTACCTTTTCACTTATATATTGTTTTTTTTTTCTTCTTACAGTTTTCTGAGGTAGATGTGAAGCTGGTATTTAAGGAAGTCACATCCAAGTTTTTGAGGAAACGTATAGTAGAGGTATGAACACTTTACATAAAATACTATTCCAACATAATTATATAAGCATAATTTATTCTGTCCTAGAAAGTAAATGAAATTGTTATGAACCGAAAAGGATGATATGATAGCTTTGGTCTACATATCTACTCAAGTCTTTGCGGAAGCACAAATGGAACATATTTCACTGAAAGAGTCTACAGGGTGTTAATGTTCTTAACTATTGAACCTACCAACCAGAAAGATCTGTGTTTATCAATTTCTTTTCTATCCATGTGACAGGGTGGGAAAAGGAGTGATGGTAGAACACCAAAAGAAATTCGTCCAATTAACTCAAGCTGTGGCCTGTTACCTAGAGCGCATGGAAGTGCTCTTTTTACGAGGGGCGAGACACAGGTTTGTGGCAACTTTTCCTTGTCTCCGAATTTATGCTTTGATGTTATGTGGTACTGTCTTTATATGCTCATGCAGCTATGAAGCATGGATATTCCAAACAAGGATAAGTATTCGTCCTATTTACACACTTTGCTTCACATTTAAAGATCCACCCATTCCTCAAGTTGTTCACCTTTGCATATCTCAACCAACTAGGATATAATTTAGAGAAACTAGGTACTAGAAATGCATGTTGCATTAATCAAGGTATGCAAACCTTTATAAAGATGGTATTCTATAACTTGTATTGGCTGGCTGACAATTATTATCTGTTAAATCTCATTTATTATTTGCAAAGAGCATTACTTGATCCAATAGCCTATACACTTTTTTTCTATACATCGAATATTTAGTTACTTAACAGCAGAGTTCCAGCCTTGTGGGGTTCAAGAAAGGGTCGGATCTATTTCCCCCTTTTTGTGAATCTGGTGCACTATGAGTCTCCCATGATTACTAGAAACCATTTGTCGTTTTATGTTTAATGTTGAATTTTTATTTTGATACTTGGATAGTGATATTCATATCTGCATCTTAACTTGAGTTGCTAATTTGCGTTGTCTGTTTGGCAGTCACTAGCTGTTATTACGCTTGGAGATAACAAGATGGCACAAAGAATAGACAATCTTATGGGTGTTGATGATTACAAGAGGTTCTACCTGCAGGTCTTATTAGAACTTTGACTACTTTTATCTTATATTTGTGTTTGTCATCTATACTGAGCAATGGTTAAAAAACCCAACTGGATTGGTTGGCTTGACTTGTAAACGAGTCATTTGTCAAGTTCGGTTCATGGTTAAAAGTTAAAACTTTAGATGCTAAGAACCAAGATAAACACACTGCAACTGCTAAGCCATGTGGTGCTGTTGGTGATATTACATAAATTTATTTTTATTTTCTTTTACGCTTAAATTTTTAAAAACTCTTTCTATATTATTGAAGTAAATTATTATTTTACAATAAAAACATGCTGTGTTTAACATGATAACTTTTCCAGCATATAAAATATCTAGAAAATCTTACAGTTTTGAATTAGAATTTTATTTATGAACTTCTATGCATTTAATATCAACAATGTCTCATCTTTTTTAGGAATTGTTTCCCATAATTTGGTAAAATTATTAATTAAGGATCTTTTCTTCATTTTTAACACGTTCTGGCATTGTTGTTTCTTATTTTTATATGAACCCAACTTAACTTTTCCAGCATATAAAATTTGAAAACTAAACCCTGTTGTTTTCTTCTATGATATTCCATGACTTGATTATTCATGAAAACTAAGATTATAATGAAGATCTTCCATGATCTGTATTTTTGCTCGTATAGGAAGTTTTCATCCTGGTGACTGGTTATATTCATAACTTTCTTTGTAGATCTTCCGTTTTCCGCTTTACAGAATTTTCTCTCAATTTCTTACTTTTTCTATCAATTCCCAATCTTTACGGAGTAGATCATGAATTTTACAAATAATAATTTTTTTTTTTAAAATTATTTGATACTTCATTAAATAACTTCAAACGAATGTGTAAAAAACTTTTTAAAAAATATAAGTAAATGTTGACTGTCAGATTACATATCTACAAGTTTTTTATTTATACAAAACTTTGTATGTTTGATCATTAATATAATATTATAATAATCAACAGTTGGATTGATGAAATTCAATGTTTTTTATGAATTATTAAGCGGAGTAACTCAGTCCAAAGTTACTCCTGGAGTAACTTGATCTCTCCTTTTATATAAATTTAGATATTTATATTTGTGCTTTTTTGTACATGAAGAAAATTGTTGGAACAAATATTTTTTTTGTAAAATTATTTGAATGCAAATTGTTGGTACTAATTCAACAAAATTTGCAGTATTCGTTCCCTCCTTCATGTGTTGGAGAGGCTGGCCGGATTGGCGCACCGAGTAGAAGAGAAATTGGTCATGGGATGCTTGCTGAGAGATCGCTTGAAACAATTTTGCCTTCTGAAAACGATTTTCCTTACACTATTCGTGTTGAGAGTACTATCACAGAAAGCAATGGTTCTTCGAGGTGAGTTATATATATATAAAGATCAAACATGAAGCCACATTCCTTAATTATATGTGATTGATATTCTCCTATAAACAATATATATATTGAATGAAATCTTATGTGTTGGGCTACAAACATGTTTTGGCATTCATATAATAATAATGTACAATTGTATAGATGCTATTAGGATTTTAGGAATTGTATTTTTAATACACCTATTTAACATGATTTTCTTTTGTTCTATAGCATGGCGTCTGTTTGTGGAGGTTGCTTAGCATTGCAAGATGCCGGGGTTCCTATTAAGTGCTCAATTGCTGGAATTGCGATGGGTTTGGTTCTTGATACCAAGGAATTTGGTGGAGATGGAACTCCGCTTATTCTGTCCGACATAACTGGATCTGAAGATGCATCTGGAGATATGGATTTTAAGGTTTTTATTTACATAATTGAACCTGTGATACCTATTTGTTCATATTTTTATTTGGTTGAATAAGTGATTCTTAGAGTTCAGTTGGATTTCTTTTAAATTTTCGTTTCTACTTCATATATATTTGTTAGAGAGTAAAACTCAGCCTTTAGTGTAACTGAACTAGCTGTTGTCGTGTTCTCTAAACTTCATGAAACTGTGGTTGCCACCACACTCTATGAATTGCGTAACAAATTTAGGGTGTTAGTCAATTCTCATTGCTGCATCCACCCCAAGTTTGAGGGGTAAATGTAAGAGTAGTACTTAGGCCAGTTATGTTCAGCTGTTATATTTTGGTGCTGCAGATAATGCTTTTGCATGCCATTTCTTTTATCAAAAATAGTTATAGTCAGCTGTTAGCCTAACTGACCTTACTTTCATGTACAAAGTAGTTAGGGATCTGAGTTTGATTCCTGATTATAAATATAACAGACAGTTTTGTTAGTTTTATTCAACTGAAAGTTCTCAGAAACTGAAAGTTTCACCGATTCTATACTGCTCCTTCATCTTTGTTTCACTTGTTTTTGGTTTCTGCTACTTTCTCGCTGCTTTTTGATTTCGAACAATATTTGATCAATAAGATGATGATATTGATATGATAATGTTAAAAGAGATGTTCTGACAATGATATAATGCAGGTTGCTGGGAATGAAGATGGCATAACTGCATTTCAGATGGACATTAAGGTGAAATAGTATGGACATTTTAATGCTAATAGTAATGTTTTGAAACATTTATCCATAATAATAAATAATTTTTCTATAAACATTTCTCCTTAATAATAAATAATAACTTATATTATTTGATAACTTATATTTATACAATATTGTTCTCTAGGTGCTAATAATTTATTGCTATAACAGGTGGGTGGAATTACCTTGCCCATCATGAGAGAAGCACTCCTACAGGCAAGAGAGGGCAGAAAGCATATACTTGGTAAGTTAAAAGCTGAAACATATTAGGCGTGTATTTGGGTGAATGTTTAAAAAGATAATTTTGAATGACATTGATTTTGTTTAGTTAATTTGGGTACAATTGAGATCAAAGTGAGGTGATTTATAATTGAATGTTTTTACTCTAAAAGCAAGCTTGAAGCTAAATCAAGTGTTTAAGTTTTTCAAATCAATAAAAATGCTATTTTTTTAATCTTATTTTGTTAAACTGAGGTTAATAGACAATTAATTTTTCCTGATAGTTACCAAACACCTTTATTTTCACTGAAGTCAAGTCTGACAGAAGGCAAAATCAATTTCAATACTCTACTGTGAAGCCAAACACACAAGAACCTCAAGATAAAGGGAGAATTTTCAATATTTTCCATTTGCTGTTTTGCAGTTTAAAATAGATACCATTTTGTGCACCATTGTTTTCAAGGCCTTTCAAATTTTCTTTTTGATTATAATTAACTCATGGTAAAATAAACATAATATGCATGTGATTTGGGGTGCATATTCATAGTGAATTCTGTAAAAGTTTTTTTTTTCCCAGGATTTTTAACTGTTAAACATCCCTGGTTGTTGTAGAAGTCCTAAATATGTTTGTGTTTTCTTGTTGATTTCTTCTGTTACCTAATCTAGGAGAAATGATGAATTGCTCGCCCCCTCCAGCAAAAAGGCTTTCCAAGTATGCTCCTCTGATCCACGTTATGAAGGTCTGTTAATTACTTTGCTTCTTTTCCCACATTTGTTATCACACAGTTGTGCATTTTATCTCCTCATCCCAAACTTTTGATCTTCAACATATGACATCATGTTCTTGTATCTAAAAAAACAGGTCAGACCGGATAAAATAAATCTCATAATTGGTTCCGGTGGGAAAAAGGTGAAGAGCATTATTGAGCAATCTGGAATAGAGGCTATTGATACTGAAGATAATGGCACTGTATGTCAACAATCGGCTTATGTATATGCTTTTATGGGATTATTACAGTACTTTTCTGTTGATATACAATGATTAACTTTTCTGTGGCTAATGCAGGTGAAAATATATGCGAGAGATTTGGCTAGTTTAGAGAAATCTAAGGCTATCATTAGTAATTTGACAATGGTTCCAAGTGTTGGTGATGTATATAGGTAATTATCCCTTTGTTCTTCTGCTTATATTGGTCTGTTGCTTGGTTCCAACGATTGGTTATATACATGGGTAACTATCCCTTTGTTCTTATGCTTATCTTGGTCTGTTGCTTGAACTGACATGACTATTTTCAACGGCACAAGTTAGTGAACTTTTTTTATTTTTTAAAATTATAATATGTGAAAAATGAGTATTCTTAAAGAGTGAAACATCCCATAAAAAGAGAGAGTGAGACATTTGCAAGGGACTCGTAGTGTTCAACAGCTGTACATTATAAAAGGGAGGATACCCTAAGGATTGAGAATTGTATATTCATTGTATATACAATAATAACAAGGAGGATCTTCGTATATTGATTATTATTGTGCCATGAATCAAATATTTTCCCATTTCTTTTGTCTTAACGAACTTGTCCTTTATAAAAAATAAAGCATTAATTATCTTTTGCTGATTTTCTGTTTTTTCGTTGTTGCAAAACTACTCATCCAAAGAATATATATAATGGCTCTTCTGTGTTTACCTCAGGAACTGTGAAATCAAATCAATAGCTACGTATGGAGTTTTTGTAGAGATAGCTCCTGGACGGGAGGTACATACTTTCATCAAGTAACAAGTTTTAAAAATAGAATTATTTCCTTGTGTTTTAAATTATTTAAATCTAGTATTTATTATTGATGTGTTTATTATTACTCAAATGATCTGAAAATGTACGAATTTGCTTCTTTTTTTTTTTTTCATTTCATTTGATAATACTTTAAAAAGTTTTGAAGATAAAAGGTATTGCTTATCTAGAATGAAAGAAATTCCAACCTTTTAACTAATATTTGGACATTTTTTTCTCATTTTATGTAGGGACTTTGCCATATTAGTGAACTGAGTTCAGGTTGGCTACCTAAGGCAGAAGATGTAAGCATTTTATTTTGATTCCTTTTTCAAAGAAACAAATTGTCATTGGACGCAATTATTGTTGGGATATTATTTAACTTACATTTTCCCAGGTTTTCAAGGTGGGAGATCATATTGATGTTAAACTTATTGAGGTATGTCGTTTTAATTTTTGTTAGCTTTAATTCATGCTCAACATAATCGGTGGCCATTAAATTCCCACATTTATAGTAGTTCTTGGAATTTGGGTTCAGCTTAACTGTATCTCACAATTCTAACAATTTTTTTTACTTTTTCATATGTTCAAACATAGTAGATACTTGTTAGCCTAATATTATATTTTTAGAATGTTAAATGTTATTTATGTTATTATTTAGTTTGTAATATGTAATTATGCATTAGTAAAATCCGAATCAATCAATCTAACTCAAACCTCACTTATTTGGACCGGATCAAATTTGTTTAAGAAAATAATCCAAACCAAACTGAATTGCATTTGTTTTTAATCTTTGGATCAAATGATTTTTTAACACAACCAATGCCAACACCCCTTTGTTTGACTTTCACCTTTCCTTTTCTATTCTCTGAAGTAGGGCTGAAGCTGATCCAAATGGCCTTCTTTGTAAGATACAGTTGGTTGCTTGCCTTAATATATGCCTTTGTGGAGTTTCTTTTTTTAGTATGTTTTTGAGATTCTTCCTTATCATTTGAACTATCTACTAAAGTTGGTAATATTGCATCCAGTCAAGTCAACCCCATGTTGGTCAGTTGGATTACATCTTTCGTATGCTTTGTTATGAACTGTGTAAAATTATATTAAAAGAGGCAAATCACGTTTAACACTAGCAACGTACGGTGAAGCCATATATGATGAACATGATTCTTGTATTCTTGGTTTCTTAATATTTGATTTTACCATATCTCATGGTAAGCATTCTTTCTAATTGATTTTAAGCATGTGCTGCAGATAAATGATAAGGGACAGCTGCGTCTTAGTCACCGAGCACTGCTTCCTGATGCAGATCCAGACAATTCAAATTCAAATGCTACAGCAGCTGATAATGGTTTGTCGGATGAAGCTACCAGCCTGACAAATGCTGGTTTAGTTGAAGGGAAAACTGAACAGTCTAATGATAATTTTAACACTCTCAAAGGCACAGCCTCATCTAAAAGGAATTCAGAGGACAATTCTGTACTTCCATCAAAAAAGTTTATCAGGAGATCGGTCAGCCCTTCCCAGGATAAGCCCGTCGCTAACAAAGACAAGATAAAGAAGATCGGTAACAAAGCAGTCAGTAGTGTCTCTGGCAAAGATGAAAGTAGTTTGGTTGGTGAACAGGCATAAAATTGTGAGCCAAAATATTTGCATGTAAAACTGAGAATGGTGATGCTTATGATAAAAATGGTTTCATATGCATGCAAAGGATGTTGCCTCGAATGGTATGAGCAGTCTATCATTCTCTGCCGATTCATTGTATTGATATACTTATCATGTTTTGGTGGCATGTGTTCTAATAATACTTGGTTATTCCGTTTCCCAGAAAAGATTTCCAATGAAGATTTTTCGGCACATCCCGGTGCCTGAACTGAGAGTATAGAACTTACGGGACTCTATTTTTTAAGGCAGATAATCTTGCTTGCGAAGGAAAGGTGCCAGAGTTTTACTATCTGATGGTCCTTTTGTATAGTTTGTAATCTCACTTGTAATTCTTCAGATGTTTGTATGTAATAGTATCTCATGGGAATTTTTTCTGCTTCTCCCAATGAATGATACATTCGAAACTTAAGCCTCGGAGTCTGATCTTCAATTATTTGAATGATGCTTCCTTGTGATAACTCCTATTTTGAAATTATTAAGTGTAAATCTTAGTACAACAATACAAGTGATAAGGGAGAATTAATATTATTGTGCATGGGCATGACATTGTATTGTATTTTCGATAACTAAAAGAGCAAGTTTTCTGGATAATCTCATTGGTCATTACATAAGGTGTGTTGAGAAGTGATTTTTTTACTTTTGTTTTCTTTGCTTTCATTGGAATCCTAAATAGACAGACTCGCTATCATGAACTTGAATTTTGATATCTGAAACTTGAACAAGATTAAAATCCAAAGTGTGCCAATACTTATTATGGAAATGTAAAAAAAATACTTATGGATATGTAAAAATGTTTTATACAAAGTGCCAATACTTATTAGCTAGATGGAAGTGAACTATATTGAGATCATCATAAGTGCCACAAAAAAACAAAGCCATTGCAACTGTAATCTACTTATCCGATTAGGGAACTGTACTCCTCTAATGTTCTAGTTGTTCCAAAAAGAGAAATGGATTTAAAATTGAGGAAATTTAAGGCATAAGCAACAAAGAATGATAGTAACTAAATATTTCAAAATATATTTACATTTTTTGAACATGAATCCAACCAGTACACAAGTACTGTCTGTCGTCTACTTATACATGATATCATACAAATTGTAAATTATGGTGAAGGGGGATATAATTAAGGCATAGAATAAAGACATTCTTCTCTAGAAGAAAACAAATACAGGACCCTAAGATTGAGGAGAAGCATTTTCTTCTGTACAGTGATTAAATATACAACTGATGGACTTGCAATATTTTCTCTAGCTAGCAACTTCCACACACTGACTTCTATAGATATTAAGCAAGATAGCTTCTACGAGTTTGTTAAGTTTCATCTTCTTGACTTATTGGCACATAAATTGCGTCTTTTAAAGAGCTATGAGTTTGGCCATAGAACACATAAATTAGTAACCCTATTGCAAGCCACACAGAAACACGCATCCATGTTTCAGCTCTGAAAAAACATACAAGAATTTAGAGAAATCGTGCAACTCAGTAAACATATCTGAACAGAGAAGAGAAATGTTGATTCAACATAATACATTGAAGATAGCTTAATATTATTTTTATCTTTGCTCCTCAATCTTTTATTTTTGTAGGCGCAGTTGCTGTTTATTTTAGGATGTGAACATTTAGTTTCAAAACCAGACAGCAAAGATAAAATTCCATGTATTTTGTCCTAATAATATATTTTTTTTTTTAAATAATTTTTTAGTCACTGTAATATTTACTTTTCCAGTTTTGGTCCCTACAAACTATATTTGTCTTTGTAATACTTTACAGTTTTAATCCCCTAAAAAATAAGAGCATTTGGTTTAGGTCTATGTAAAACTGTAAACTATCTTGAATTTTCAGTTCATTTACATCAAGTGTAAGATGAAACAATCCTTGTAACAAGTGCATGGACTAACTCAACATAAAAAGAGGTACATATTGGTTTCACAAACTTAAAAAGACTATAAGTAAATAGAATCGATACAGAATGGACTATCTTGTTCTGTTCCGTCCTTAAGCAAAACACCCCCTTAGAGTTACTCAACTGAAGATGCAAGTTTTTATAAAGCAAGACGTTGCAGAAAGAGAACAAATTCTGATATTTATTTGAAAATATAACTATGAAAAGGAAAACTATCCCTGAGTTACTACGTTTAGATCATGAGATCAAATCACTTTATATTTAAAGTTTTCATATCATTGGATAAACTTAACTTTCCAATTGGTCCTTCTATTTCATTCACATAGCTTGAAAAAAAATGCATTTAAGAAGCCAACTTGATTAACCATATGCATATTTAAAATGTGAAAGATAAGCATTAATGCTTACCCAAGATTAATAAGTAGGTAGGAATTGATGAGAATGCAAGCTGTAGGCAGCAGTGGCACAAATGGGCATGTGAAACCTGAAAAATGATTAATGATAGAGTTATGAACAGATTCACACTAACACTATCCATAGAAACTTATCAAATATAAGGACATGACGGTAAGGCATACCTCCAGAGTGACCAAATTTGTGCCTTGCATCATCTTGATCTATACAGGTTAGGAAGACGAATCCAGACACAAGAAGAGTGCCTCCAACTCCACACGACGTGAAGCGAACAGAACTGGTAATAGCATAAAGTAATGCTGAAAAGAATTAGAACACTAAGAAATTCTTAAATGACATGACAAACACTAATAAAATGCATAAATTTATCATTGCATGTGCAGCTTGAGAAAAGCTATGTGAATCAGGATTAGACTGACCTAAGAAGAGTTAAACATGAAGCTGCATATGTGAGGACAAACGCCCCTAAGCATATGAATGTTATGGTCCACCCAACAACTCTTCTTCTATTGCTCTCATTTATATCTGCACCCAAAAAAACAAAACAAAAGATATAAACAACAGTATGAATGAACAAAGACTAAATCCTCCCCAATCTAATACAAATGAATTGTAGTAACTTGAGAGTAACATATATTTTTGAGCAATTTCTTTTTTATATATAAAGTTTAGGAGAGTTGGATCCTGAGAGTTCACCAGGACTATGGAAAGCCTCAAGGCCCCAAGAGCGCTTATAGAGGTGCATATATTTTTTAGTACTAACTTAACTTATGTTTGGTAGAGATTAATAAGGAAAGTCATAACTCACAGTTACCTATGGTAAGGTGTTTAGAAATAAGGGGATAGTCAATGGGAAAATCCCCCTTAACATCTAAAGGTTTTGTGTCTTCAGAAGTACTGATATTTTCCTCTTCATAATCCACATTGATCTCTACAATTGAACCCTGGAGAGAAGGAGGCACCGGGACTTCATTTGGAGGAATATATCTTAGGATCAGAACAGATATTGCCACCATGGTGAATGCTAAAAGCGTACCGACACTAACCTGCAGGAGAAAAGCAAAATACATATTGGTCCTATAATAAACTTTTATTTTCTCATTTCACAAATTTTTCTTTGTTATAAGTAGTTAGTTAAAAATAATATGGACAAAACAATAGTTAATGTTGTGTTGACATATAGCAATCAGATCTGATATGATTGTGTTTATGAGTTGATTTTCTATTTAAGTTTATTTGTATTTTGGGAAAGAATCAAATCACTCTGATTTGATTTATTTCCTAATTTATTTTTCCTTTATTCTCTACATTCATTTGATAGCTGACAACATTGTATATATATATATATATATATATATATATATATGTTTGTACTGTTTCAGTTTCAACAATAATAAGAAATTTTCTTTCCCTCTTGTTTTAACTTTTAACCTAGCTATACCCTAAAACACATGGTATCAAAGTTGGCTCTGATTCAGTGGCAGTTCACCACGTACTCACAAGAAACTGAAAAAAATTATTCCTCCACTCCTACAATACCAGAAAAAAATTCTGGTGACCCTAAAATCGTGCCAACCCCTACCACAAATGATCCATTATCCTTAAACTCTGGTTTACAAGCTTCTAATCCAAAAGCTGAATGGCAGAAACTATGTTGAATAGGCCCATAAACTACTTGACTGGAGACACTCCTCAACCAGAGAAGACCAATCCAGCCTACCAAAAATGGAAGTCAGAGAACTCCCTAATCATTGGGTGGCTGATTCACTCAATGGAATCTTCCATTGGGAAGCCCTACCTATTCATTTCCAATGCAAAAGAGGTGTGGGAAGCTGTATGCAATTGCTATTCTGACTTGGAGAACTCCTCACAAATTTATGAACTCAAGACTCGTTTGTGGCAGTCCAAACAAGGAGATAAAGATGTCACAACATTCTTTAATCTCATGGTTGTACTTTGACAGGAGCTTGACCAATGTTATGAGGATGGTTAGGAGAATTCCAAAGATGCAAACAGATTTAAGAAAAGAGAAGAAAATGATAAGGTTTATATGTTTCTAGCAGGCTCAATCCAGAACTTGATGAAGTCTGTGTTCGAATTTTGGGCAGAAAACCTTTGCCTTCATTGAGGGAAATGTTTTCTGAAGTAAGGACGGAGGAATCCAGAAGGAAAGTTATGCTGCAAAACTCTAATAGTACAAGGGTGCAAGAAACTGAGAGTGCTACTATGGCTGCAAAGGGATACGAAGCAGATGGAGAAAGAAAAAAACGACCTTGGTGTGATCATTGTAGACGACCATGGCACACTAAGGAAACTTGTTAGAAAATTAATGGAAAACCACCCAACTGGAAGAAGAAGCCAAATGGAGAGGGTAGGGCCTTCCAAGTTGCAAATGGAGAAAATGTGGAGAATAAAGTCAATTATGAGGCATCTCCTTTCTCTAAAGAACAACTAGAGTACCTGTATAAGCTCTTTACCTCTATGTCAGTTACTTCTTCATCCTCTCTTGCTCAAAAAGGTATCTCTTTCTCTTCTGCTCTTTTGAGTTCCAAACCAAATTCTAAAACTCCATGGATCATCGATTCTGGAGCCACTTATCATATGACAGATTGCTCAAAATTATTTTCCACTTATAGTACTTGTGCAGGTCATAAAAGGGTAAATATAGTTGATGGTACTTTTTCCACCATAGCTGGAGTTGGTTCTATCTCTATTTCTAAAACTCTAACTCTTCACAATGTCCTTCATGTTCCAAATTTGTCATGTAACTCGCTGTCATAAGCAAATTAACACAAGATCTTAACTGTTAGGCTATTTATAACCCAGTTAATTGTCAATTTCAGTAGTTGAAATCGGGGAGGATGATTAGCAGTGCTAAAGGGGTTAATAGTCTCTATCTCTTCGATGATGAGGCTGATCTTAAAAGAGGAATTTCATAGTAATTGTCTCAACTCAGTTTTGGTTCATAATAATGAAGAAATGATGTTATGGCATTATAGGCTAGGACACCCAAATTTTTTGTATTTGAAGCACTTATTTCCCGAGTATTATAAGAATAAAAATTCAGATCAGTTTTTCTGTGAAGTTTGCCAATTTGCAAAGAAACATCGTTCTTCTTATTCTCCTCGGGCGCATAAACCATCTAGTCCATTCACATTAATTCATAGTCATGTTTGGGGACTTGTAGGGACCCTACTCCTAATGGAAGAAGATGGTTTATTATCTTCATAAATGATCACACAGTTCACACTCGATTAACTTGGGTTTACTTAATGAAAACAAAATCTGAAGTTGAAAGTATCTTCAAAAGTTATTTTCAAATGATTTTGACCCAATTTAAAGTAAAAAATCAAAATTCTCCGTAGTGATAATGGAAGGGAATATTTTAATAAACACTTAAATGAGTTTTTCCTAAAACAAGGTATCATTCATCAAAGATCATGTGTGGATACTCCACAACAAAATGGAGTGGCTGAACGGAAAAATAAACATCTCCTTGAAGTTGCTAGGGCATTGTTGTTTCAAAATAAGGTTCCAAAGTATCTTTGGGGAGAAGCAATTCTCACTGGAACATATTTGATAAATAGGATGTTTACCAAAATTTTAAATTACAAAACTCCGTTTGATGTTTTCACAAGTCTATTTCCTAATAATAAACTTTCATACACTCTACCCCTAAAGATATTTGGATGTACTGTTTTTGTTCATTTTCATGATCCGAATCAAGGAAAACTTGAGCCTAGAGCAAGAAAATGTGTTTTTATTGGCTATGCATCCAATCAAAAAGGATACAAATGTTCTGAACCTATTTCTAAAAAGATTTAGGTGACTATGGATACCACTTTCTTGGAAAAAACTCATTTTTTTGGTAATCATCTTCAAGGGGGGATAATAGAAGAAGATGATGTTCAATATTTAAAAATTGCAAATCTGGATTTTCTAAACAATTTGGAAAAAACTGATTGTGAGAAAAGTAATAAATCAGAATCTTATTTGAAAAGACTAGAAACTGAGGAAAGTAACAACAAAATCCTTGGGTGAATCTAGTCAAGAAAGTCATGAACATGATATTCAAGAAAATATCTTAACAGAACTAGAAGTTGAGAATGAGACAGTTGAAATTGGTAACAAAGGCATCCAACCCTTTGACCAGGTATACTTAAGGAAAAAAGTGCCTCAGAGAAGAGAACCTCAACACTGCCAAACATAAGATCCAACAGGTAAGAGGTCTTTCTAATTCTGTTGTACCCTTTCAAAATTCTAAAAATTCTGATCATAATAATTTTGTCTTTGCTGAACTTGTTCCCAATGATTTTGTCCCTTTAGAACCTACCTTTAATGATTCAGTAGCTAAAACTGAAGATCTGTATTTGAATACGAAGTGTCGTAGCCGAATACAGATATCAAGTCAATAGCTAAAACTGAACTTTTGTATTCGACTACAACTTCGCGTATTCGAATACAACTCAAGTCAGTGGCAAAAATCACATACTTGTATTCGACTACGAGGTATCGTATTCGAATATGAAGTTCAAATTTTGAATAAAAACTTAATGTTACAGAAGTGTATTCGAATACACTGAGGCTGTATTCGAATACAACTTTGAAACAATGCAATTTTTCAGTTCTGAATCATTGCATAAGTTCATCAAAACTTATGGGAACAACTGTCACTGATCTGAAGTGTTGTCTATGGAGTATAAATACCTCATAGCTTCAGTTCTTACTGACCAATCCGACCTACCAATCTTAGAACTATTTTCTGAAATATCAAAAACTTTCAAAGCTTCATTTTCATATTTTCAAGTACATGCTTTTCAATTTCATATCATTAAGAAAGGTTCTCAGTTGTACTTGAAAGTATCCTTGATTAGTATCATTATACTTAGGGTTATATTATTGTTCTTAGTTAAGAACATAGTCACAAAATCTTTTGAAGTTATTGTATTATTTCAAGAACTTAGTGTAGGTTCTTCAAGTGTTGTAAACTAAGATAGTGGTGTGCTATCTTAGACAAAGTGTTAAGAATTTGTAACTGAAGTCTTAGTGTTAGATTTGTAACTTATTCTAACAAATAGTGGAAAATCTCTTGTGGTGTGCAAGGGAACTGGATGTACCCTTGATTGTAAGCGGAACCAGGATAAATTTATGTGTGGTTTACTTTCACTCATTTACAAAGTTTTCATACACTTAACACAACCAGTAAAATAACTCACAACTCTAAAAACCAGAAAAGTTTTTAAACACCTAATTCACCCCCCTCTTAGGTACGCCTCTGTACTTACAAAACTGTGGAGTGCAAATGGGTGTTCACCATAAAACACAAGGTTGATGGATCAGTATAGAGGTATAAGGCAAGGCTAGTTGCCAAAGGCTTTACACAAACATATGGTATTGATTACTCATAAACTTTTTCTCCTGTTGCAAAACTTAACACCATTAGACTTCTTTTATCTTTAGCCGTTAACTTGAATTGGCCATTATAACACCTAGACGTAAAAAATGTGTTTTTAAATAGAGATTTAGAGGAGGAAGTCTATATGGATTCACCCCCGGGGTTTGAATTTAAATTCAACCAAAAGGTCTGCAATCTTCAAAAGTCTCTTTATGGCTTGAAACACTCGAGTGTGGTTTGAAAGATTCACCCAATTCGTTAAGAAGCAGGGATATTCTCAATGTCAAAACAATCACACCATGTTTATTCTTCTGAAGGTAAAATGACTATATTGATTGTTTATGTAGATGATATTGTTATCACAGGAGATGATTCTAGTGAAATAAAAAATTTGAAGGCATCTCTTGCTGCTGAGTTTTGAAATTAAAGATCTTGGGTCTTTAAAATATTTTTTGGGAATGGAAGTTGCAAGATCAAAGAAAGAGATTGTTGTATCACAACAAAAATATATTTTAGATCTTCTAAAAGAAACCAGGATGATGGGTTGTAGGCCAGCTGATACTCCAATAGATCCTAATTAGAAAATTAGTAGTGATGGCAATGGTGATCCAGTGGATACATCTCGGTATCAAAGATTAGTAGGAAGACTAATTTATCTATCTCATACTCGTCTAGATATAGCCTTTGTTGTTAGCTTAGTGAGTCAGTTTATGCACTCACCTCACGAAGAACATTACATTTAGAGGATGTTTACCGTATTCTAAGGTATCTCAAAAGTTCTCCCAGAAGGGGACTGTTTTTCCAAAAAACTGATCAACAAGGCATTGAGGTATTTATTGACTCAGATTAGGCAGGATCCATCACAGATAGAAAGTCAACATCTGGTTATTACACATTTGAGGAGCAAGAAACAAAATGTAGTAGCTAGAAGCAGTGCTAAGGCAGAATATAAGGCAATGGCCCAAGGTGTTTGTGATATCCTATGTCTTCAAAGAATCTTAGAAGAGCTTAAACTTCCTATAACTCTTCCAATGAAGCTGTATTGTGACAACAAGGCAGCAACTAGTATTTCTCAGAATCCTGTTCAACATGACCGAACCAAACATGTTGAAATTGATAGACATTTTATAAAAGAGAAAGTAGATGCAGGTCTGATTTGCATGCCTTTTGTCCCTACTTCACAACAAGTTGCTGATATCCTTACCAAAGGTCTGTTCATGCCCAGTTTTGAATTTCTTATAAACAAGTTGGGCATGCTAGACATATATGCACCAACTTGAGGGAGATGTTGACATATAGCAATCAGATCTGATATGATTGTGTTTATTAGTTGATTTTCTATTTAAGTTTATTTGTATTTTGGGAAAGAATCAAATCACTCTGATTTGGTTTATTTCCTAATTTATTTTTCCTTTATTCTCTGCATTCATTAGATAGCATTGTATATATATATATATATATATATATGTTTGTACTGTTTCAGTTTCAATAATAATAAGAAATTTTCCTTCCCTCTTATTTTAACCTAGTTGTACCCTAAAACACATGTTGCAATAGACTTTGAAAATGACAAAAAAAAGGAATTCAAATCTTCTGCAAAGGAGACGGTTAAAAAGGAATGCAGGGAGTATAAAGCATGCATTTTTGTTGTGTTGTTATGATTCATTTATATCACGAGAGTATGCTCTTTCATGGTATGTTCCATTATCTATATTCTATAAACAGTAAACTTACCATCCCTGCAAGTTGAGAGACTTCCATAGAAAATGCCAAGACTGCAGCCGCTAGACCAGTAATTATTGTGCCCTTGACAGGAATTTGAGTGTGCTTATTTATGTCAGCCAAAAATGGTGGCACTAATCCATCCCTTGCCATAGCCATCAAAATTCGTGGCTGAGAATCAGCGAACAAAATACTATTTAGTTTTTTTGCTTGGCAAATCAAATGCTTTTAAAGAAACACTGATAAATTTTGTGATAATTGGAAAAGGTAAACAGCATCAACCAGCAAAAGAAATGCAACTTATATTTGGATATGATGGTGATTCAAATGATTGTTCAAGAATCAGCCTATTGAGTCTTCCTATTGTATAATACAATCCAACAGTTCATTCCAAATCCGCCAAGATTTTATATTCTTTCCTATTAATGATGATTTAATAAGTGACACAACAATTTCTAATTTTAACCATATAATCCATTCAAAACATGAAAGTGAACGACCTTCATCTAATATAGAGAAATTACAAATCAAACATACTTAATTGACTCTAGGAATGAATAAATAATTGGCGATTTCAGAGGTGACCATTTATTTACCTGGGGAAGTATCCCACCCATCAATGCTGAGCAGAGAGCTGTGAAAGCACCAGCATTTATAATGTAACTGCAATCACAAACAGTAAACTTATCTTTGGAAACTATCTCTATTAAGCCAACAAAAACTTTATGAATTTTCAAAACTATAAACTTACGCCGCCCACTGCATCCCGTGTTCAGCAAATGCAGAGGATATAGGGGTATCGGGATCAATTGCATAATAAGGTACTAAACCAACTACGACAAAGGAAACCAGCATATACATTCCACAACATAGAAACAGTGAAGCACCAATACCAAGTGGCAAATCTCGTTGAGGATTTTTCACCTGTTGATGGAGTGAGTGAAACATTATCAGCAAGTTTAAACCATTGAACACCCCTCATATATATATATATATATATATATATATATATATATATATATATATATATATATATATATATTATAAGGCAGTGCACTATCACTCTGTAATCTATACCTCTTCAGCAGTGCTAGCAACTGCATCAAAACCTACATATGCAAAGAAAACTGTTGCGGAACCGGCAAGCATCCCATCAACCCCAAAAGGAAAATACCTATTAAAGCAAAAGAGACACGTTTCGAGTAACAAGAGACCAAGCAATATATGAAGAAATGGAAAACAAAAAATTTAAGTACCCAGTAGGAAGTTCATATCCAACCCATCCAGATTTGAATCCCAAGTAACCACCAGCTACTATGACAAACAGCAATGCACATACATTCACTGATGTCACTATGCCTTGTACCACTGTGCTCTGCATGTACAAAGCATTCAGAGTTAATAAATTTAACTCTTCGAAGTCCTAACAAATATGTGGAAGTCTCACAAACCATGTGCAAAGGATGCATGTAATAAGTTACACCAACCAAGAAGAGAAAATTCAAGAGAATATATGAACTAAATAAAATTTCAACAAATAAAAATGATAATAATTGAAACCTACCTCCTTGATCCCCAAACATAGGAGTCCTGTAACAGCAAATACCAAAATTGCTGCACATGGGTCTACAACAATATCAATTCCAGGAATATGCTGGCGCGACAAAAAGAAGGGTAGATTGTCCAGACCACCAAAAAGTGGAGCCTAAACAAAAAAGTATATCTACATGAGATGTAAATATTTGATAATTATGTAACATAAACTTTGGTTGCAATCCAAGCAGATAACTAAATCACCGGCTTTATTAAAACACATGATAGAAACTTCAAACTACAAAAGAAGAGAATTAAAAACAGCAGATTTTGACACTCATACACCAAACTATTCACTTTATTTGCTGCAATGTTGAAGAATAAAGTGATTTTGGCAAATGACAAACTATGTTTCCTTTTTCATACATTTACTGATGAATTACAAATTTAAAGTTGGACTTATGATATAATAAACATATTCCTAAGCATGCAAAAAAAAAAAAAAAACAGAGTTAAAATAACACCATACAATATTGGGGGTTATGCCACGAGCAACAGCTGCGCTACCGATTGTATATTCCAGTACCAAGGACCAGCCGATCAACCAAGCAACACTAGAAACAAAATAATCAATTTCTTTTATAAGATGATGTTAAATAAATTCACATAGACCTCAAATTTCCGTATAGAAATAATCCACCCACAAAAAGAAAAAATCAGATAGGTCAATATCTATATTAGTAGCAGGGTACCAAAAATAATTAATATGAGAAATAAAGTAAGAATCGAATTTATAAGACACCAAGTAATTAGCAAAATTACTTAAATACTGAATAGGCAAAGACAATAATAGCATGCATAGTAATAAATAATTTCACATTCAAAAGTGAATTTTACCATCGGTTTCCAAACAGTGTTAATTAGTTAAAATCATTTTTTCAAGTAAATGTTATGAAACATAAATCAATTTACTCAAACATGTCAACCTAATACAGAAGCTACATTTTATCACTTCTTGTAAAATCGAGTTTTAAAGGCAAAATCAATTTTGACCGATAATAAAATCACGTTACACACAAACAAAATAAATTCTGATGATTTCGACATACACACACTAAAACAACTTCTTAAGACTCTAATCCAAACACACAACAAATGAAAAGGACAAAGCAAAAGAAGGATGAAAAGTCTTAAAAAGGGAGAGAAAGAGTACCCTTCTCCAAGACATATATATGAATAGTGATATGCACTTCCAGCAGAAGGGCATCGACAAGCCAACTCTGCATAGCAAAAGGCAGAAAGACCAGCTGCTAATCCAGCAATCAGAAAAGAAATAGCCAAAGCTGGTCCAGAATGCTCTTTTGCAACTGTTCCAACCAAAACATACACTCCAGCACCAATTGTTGAACCAACACCTAGTTATTTATTAAAAAAAAAAAACACATCAGATTCGATTTGCAAAACTCAGTTAATTAATTAATAAACTAAATCATGTGCATGCAAGGAAACTATGAAACCAAAAATGCTGCCCTGTCATTGAGGAAAAGGCGGGAAAAGTTTGAAGTCCGACAACATCGTACAATCAGAAAGACAGAAACATAAAACACCATTTTCGTATTGAAAAAAATGAAAAGGGTCAAATCAAGCAATATGAAAACATAAACAAGACAATTTTCCCACGTGCCAAAACAGAATTCCAAGAACCTCAGATGAAAAAAAGGTATCAAAATTAAAGCTTTGAATTGAATGAAAGGATTACCAATTGCAATGAGATGAGAAACAGTTAATTCCTTTGCAAGCAGAGGCTTAGTGTTTCTATGTGCAGAATCAACCTGCTTTCTTCTAGTGAAAGATCTCCATGAACCCTTTGGTGATTTTGAACCAACCCAAACACCCATCAAAGAAAAAAAGAAAAAAAAAACAGAAAATCAAAGTTATGATTGCCCCACAACAACAAGATTAGATTTTTAAAAGCAGTGTTGTGGACAATGAATGAATGATGGAAAAAGTAATGTAAAGTGGGGAATCTATGAGCTTGAATTTGAATGAGAATTTGTTTGAGATTGTGGCTAGATTCAGAATGTACCAGGAGTTGTCCTTATTTATTGAAGCTGGAGTTGGAAGGTACAAAATTATTGTGTTTCTTTTTTTTAATGAAAGAATATTGTTTTTTTTTTAATAAAAAAGGAAAGAATTTATGAAGTGTCAAATAGAGGTTGTTTTGTGAATTTCTTTTTTTATTAAATTAGATATGAGCATGAGAATGAGATTATGAGAATGATGACTCCATCATCACGAAACAATGCTTATCAGTTGGCACTTATTTATATTTATATACTTTGTTGGGTCTCTTAGGAAGAACCTCCTACAGTTAATAGAATTTAATTCATACATAGACAATTATAAAGTTTTCTACTTGACACCCACATGTAACTCTTGCTCTTTTAAAACAAGTGAAAAAACTAATTTATTTATTTTTATTATATATAAAAATTGATTTTTTTTTTTACTTTTATTTTTTCGAACATTTTTTGAAATAAATTTTAAAGTTTTTTTAAAAAAGTTTTGAATCTTTCAAACAATGTAAAAAAGTCAAAATCAAAAATTTTCAAACAATACGAAACATTCAAAATAGAAAATTTTAGAATTTTCAAAAGTTTCCAAATGAAACCTCCGAAATAGGAAAATTTCATATTTTTAGAGTTTTCAAATCTTCAAACATTTCAAATTTTTAAACTTTCGAAAATCTTGTTCTTAAAATTTTGAAACTTTTGAAATTTTTAAAACTTTCGAGTTTTTTTAATTATTGATATGATAAATAATATGTTGATTTATTTTATAGTGTCTAGAACTAAATGTGCGAATAAAGAAGTTATTTATACTATTATCAGCAAGAGATGTGATAGAGATGATAAAGGTTATACATTTCACCTCTTTTGTATTTCAAAATTAATTTATCTATTATTTGAAGAAAATATCGATCTCTATTATCTAAAAGATCTATATTAAAAAAATTACAAATTTCACTTTATAACTTTTGAAATATTCGAAAAGGTGAAAATAACAAAATCAGATTTTTATATATAGTAAAAAGTGTTAAATAATCTTTTCACGTGTCTTAAAGATTAGAAGTGACAACTAAAAAACAATTTTTTATATTATAACTCAATTTCAAAGGTTAAATCATAGTAGTATAAATTTTTTTACATCAGTAGTGTATGACAATTAAACTTTAGTTTATAAATGTTACTAAAAAAACTTAGTTTTAATAACAATTTTATTTAAAAAGTGTGTTATTTTTTTATTTACTGTTGTTATTGTTGATATTATAAGATAA